>JAFFST010053990.1:14115-24115 GCA_022414735.1 Noturus placidus
AATTTTTTTGTTTTTTTTTTTTTTTTTTTTTTTTTTTTTTTTTTTTTTTTTTTTTTTTTTGGTTTGGGTTTGGTGTTTTTTTTTTTTTTTTTTTACATTGTGCATATTTAACTTTGGTCATGATGTTCACGCTGCCTTTTTCTTCTTCAGCTCAGCAGTGGATTTTGCCCATGAGGCTCTGCGCTTATTGGAGGAGGAGCCAGAGACGGTGGAGAACTCCGATAGGCTGAAGGATGAAAAAGCACATGCCTCTCTCTGGCTCTACATCTGCACGCTTGAGGCCAATCTGCAGGAGGTCAGGGACCATACAGGACTGATAACTTTAGTGTTTAAAGAGAGAATCGACCTTACCTGTAGAGGGGAAAAAAGTCTAAATTAGAAAGTGCATTCAATCCAACAGGCCCTGCCCCCTTTCCTCAGTGTTGCATGGCCTGTGTTTGCATACTCTAACTTGATAGGCTTGTCGCTTTATGATGCAATAACTTTCAGATGTACCGCATACGCTCCAATACCAGTTTGGCGCTAAAACGTGTGTGTGTGTGTGTGTGTGTGTGTCAGGCAGTGGACACGGAGAAGCGTCTGCGTGCGGTGCAGGAGGGCAGAAAGACTGCGGCAGACCTCGATCCAGTTCCTACCAACGATCTGGAGTACGAAGACAAGCAGAAGTTCCAGGAGAGTCAGCTGGTGTACGACGGACTGCGCTTCAATCTCGCTGAACACAACAGTGAGCGACTTTATATTCCTAACAAACTTATAAACTCATACCGTGGTTCGTCCACCTGTACACTCCGTATGTTATGCAAACCGAACGTGTGTGTGTGTGTGTTTAGAGCGCATTGAGCCTTTAGAGAAGTGTTTATCTCTCTGGGTGACTCTGCTGAAGGACGGCTCTGTACCTGCAGTGAGGGACCCCAAACACACCACCTCCTCCATCCTGCTAATGGCTGCCCTTTATACACTCATGGGCAAGGTACACACACACACACACACTATCCTATAAACACACAGCTCGTTCATTCATTTATTAATATTTTCCTGTCCTGTAGCCGCTGCAGGCTCTGGAGTGTTATCAGCTGGCGGCGTCTCTCTCTCGGCTCCTCGGTGACGTCCAGAACAGTGCCACAGCTTCCTTCCACGCCGCTAAACTTCTACTGGATTTGGGCTCTCCACAGCTCGCTCAGGTCAGCCACACCTCACCACCACTGGTGTGTATGTGACTCAGTGATGCGCATCATTTGAAGAGTTTGTGCTGAATTCGCAGTTCATTGTTCCTAAAATTCAAAATACCAAATATGACTCGCATCATCTTCAGACCAACCTGGGCTAAAATGATCAAAAGAATTTCCAAACACTCCGTGCGGTTTGTCCGTACAGCGCCGATGAATCCAACGGCGAAGCCAACAAACAGGAAGTGAGGCGGTATCTCCGCAACGACTATGCACATTGACACAAATCTTGGTATGTGTTTCAGGACCATGCCTGAGGCTATGCAGCAAATTTATTGACTGCGCCACCTACAGTTCAAAAATTACAATGACATGTCTATAATTATTCCTTCTAAGAGCCTTCTTTTTTTTTTCCTTTGGCTACTCCTCCTTTAAATTTTGTCCGATCGTCACCAAATTTGTCACACGAGTTATTCAAAACTGTTCTCCCGTAACTTCTCTCTCATCTCCCGTAATCACTCTCGAGTCCCTTTGCATATAGTTACGGCTCTGCTTTCCTGTGATTGCTTCCACAACAATTGTAGCGTGAGTGTGGCTCAGAGTCTGGGTGCTTGGCCCCCGAAGTTGCTGCTTGCGGCTATTATTATTATTATTATTATTATTATTATTATTATTATTATTAGGGCTGCAACTATCGATTATTTTCACAATCGATTAGTTGGCAGATAATTTTTCTGGTTAATTAGATCGGGGGGGGACTTGGAGCACCATTTATTTATTTTTGTTTCCCCATTTATTTAAAATAAAATCCACAAACTGTGTTACAAATATAAACTTAAAACTAAAACTGTTTGTCCAATTATATAAGACTGAAAAGAACCCAGTACACACACAAGAATATAAAGTGGTACCTCGACAGACGAGTTTAATTCGTTCCGCAACCTTGCTCGTATCTTGAATTACTCGTATCTCGAAGCAAATTTCCCCATACAAAACAATTGAACTACCATTAATCCGTTCCAAGCCCCAAAATGACCGCTAAGTGTCTAAAAGCCGTGACACTCGGTGTGTTATTACCGCTAAGTGTGTAAAAGCCGCGACACTCGGTGTGTTATTACCGCTAAGTGTGTAAAAGCCGCGACACTCGGTGTGTTATTACCGCTAAGTGTGTAAAAGCCGCGACACTCGGTGTGTTATTACCGCTAAGCGTCTAAAAGCCGCGACACTCGATGTGTTATTACCGGCCGACCTGCTAAACCGAACTCGTATCTCGAATTTCGCTCGTAACTCGAAGCAAAAAATCACTCGCTCGCCGGCTCGTATCTCGAAAAACTCGTATGTTGGGGTACTCGTATGTCGAGGTACCACTGTACATTATTTATTTAGGATATAGTTTAATTCTGTGCTTTTTATGCCTCTATAAAAAGTAATGCATTAATACTTGTATGCTCAGAATTGAACTACAGTCCTAACAATCCCTTAGTGACTGGTAGAACCGGTCATTCCCCAGAGATTGGTTCAAATACCAGGTTCAATTACATTTTATTGTCTGTGTGACATTTAATTTGCCTCTCTGAATGATCCTTTGTTTATTTTATCCATCAGTGTGACACTTGAACTTGTCTGCCACTCAGGTTTTAAATAAATCCAACAATGAACGATCGCCAGCTCAGCTAATGTGATATTTGTGAATAGCCAGGTTGATTTTTAAAACCTCTCATTTCAATATATTTTGATACATTTAAGAAAAAATGTAGAATATTATTTAAACATTTTTTAAATTTTCCTACGGACCCCCTGCAATTACACCACTGACCACTAGGGCGAACCACTCAGCAAAATCACTGCACTAGCCGGTAGAGTACATCATGCATCGTGTAAGTGTACAGTACCTCATTTGAGACACAGTTTTAGTATTTACGCTCCGAAGCGTGTTTTCGGAACAGAAGTAACGTAATGAGTAAACGATTTCCATAATCGATTATTATCCATTTTATTGATTTAGCTGTTGTAGCTCTTATTATTGTTATTATTATTATTATTATAATAAGCCAAGGAACAGTTCTGGGTGTTTTAATATGAAGTAATATAACTACTAGTTGTTCGTGTCTCTCTGTAAGTGTTTATTACAGTATTTCTGAATCATTGTGTGACTGTGCTGGGATTATTTTCAGGTGCAGTTGGATCAGGCACAGCAGTGTTTAACTGCAGATACAAGCTCTGAGGGGACGAGCATCCTGTCCGTCACGAACACACTGCTCAGAGCACAACTCTGCTACGCTTTAGGAGAGGTGAAGTGTGTATATACACACACACAGACTCTACTTAATTATACGATGCATGTGTTCATAATTACATCATTCTGGGGTGTGTGTCAGGTGGAAGCAGGTGTACACTGTCTGTGTGAGGTGTTGAAGGAGACTGCGCTGCATCACTCCAAAAGCTGGTACATGCTGAAGGCTCGAGCTCTGCAGACCGCTAGCGCCTACCTCAGTCTGGACACAGGGACACTGCACACACACCTGCGCCAGACCATCGTCCAGCACGGTACACACACCCTCCACACCTGAAATTTGCATTTCAGAAGTTTAGCTTTGTAAATGTAGGTCAGGATTACTGTATTAAAAGCTGTATTAAACACATTATTTATTAATTTTTTGTTGTTTGTTTGCTGTCTACTGTTTGCTAACGTGTTATTAGATATTCCTGTGTAATTGGGGTGTGTGTTTGTCTAGGTTTAAAGACTCCGGACACGGCGCAGTACGAATCTCTGAAGTTGTTGTGCAGTCTGGTGATGATGCTGCTGGGAAACGGCTTTTACGGAGCTCCTGGTCTTAACACGGACACTCGGTTTGTAGACCAAGGTACGAACAAAAGTCCTTCTCCTTCGTAAGATGGACCAATCGTAGATTAGCAACCGTAACTGAGACCAGGGACTTCCGACCAGCTTTGAATACACTGCTGAGCTGTAACCGTGTTTCCGATGAGAGATTTACGGGAGAGGAAACGCTGCCTGGAGTTTAACTGTAATTGTAAATATAGATGTGAGCAGCAAGTATAAGGGGGCCATACACTCTCCGGCCTCGTTTCTTAGTAACAGATCGACTGGAAGCCAGCGTTGTTCCTATGGAGGTATACCAAATTTGATGGTAATACACTACTGAGTGCCTCACGAAGTGTTTTCAGTGGCTTGAAGCCGGTTTGTTGACCTCGCTTCGTGAGACAAAATGAAACGTTGAACCTATTCCGATATTTCACTCGTTCAGAACGGAGGAGATTGACTTTGCGTTGAAATCCGCATGACCCAAAGATTCAGTGGGAAGAAAGCTGATGTTTCTACGACAACGTTTGTCCTGTTGGTGGCGCTAGAGAGATTGTGGGACGTACAGCTAACCTACATGAGTACGATTTTGTCGTGTCTGTGTGTAGGGGACAGCGTGGTGTTTAAATGGCTGTTGCTCAGCGAGGTGTTGCTGTGCTCGGAGAGGATGGTGCGCTTGAGGAGCAGTAGTGGAACAGCTCATGAAGCCAAAGCTCAGTGTCTCGAGGCCCTCAAACTTGCCACCAAACTGCACACGCTCAGCCAGTAAGTCCTGATTTACGAAACGCACACTAAGCAAGCGTCCTGAATCATTCTATAGTCTTAAAATTTGAGAACATGAACAAGCTGCACGTAAGTGTTAAATTTGCTTAACTACAAATATTCCCTCCCACCCCATTACTAGGCCTCAATGGTGTGTTCCACTGAAGTGGCATATCTTTTTGGATCATATTATGTTTACTAATTAGTGTGTGTGTGTGTGTGTGTGTGTGTGTGTGTTGAAGCTGTGCCGAGCTATTGGTGTTGAAGGCTGAGCTGGAGTTGATGAAAGGTGCAGGTGAAGCCAGTGTTTTGGATCTGGAGCAGGTCAGACACTTATTGGATCTTTGCACAGGTAAACAGTGCAGTCTTTTAATCAGCTTCACTTCTGATGTAACTTTATGACAGTAGTGCAGCTGCAAACTAACTCGTTATCGTTTCTATAGTAACCGCAGATTGAGTTTTATTAATTTATTTTATTTATTTATTTTTTTAAATAATGAAAGGAGTCTCTAGTGTCCGTGCGACTAAATTTTCCGACGTCTTCGGGGCAGAGGAGTTTACGCTTCTTTAGCGGTTTCTATTTAACATGCGTAACAAGCTGCCATTTATTTATTTTATTTTGTTTGTTTTTGTCTCGTTAACTGAGAGAGAATAAAGAGAGGCTGGTGAGGGAGCGAGTGTTTATTGCTGCAATAACGCAAGTGACAGCTCGTGATGTTCTTCGATAAAGTTGTTGTTGTTTTGGGAACCTTTTCCTCAGTAAGTAATGACTGTACCTGTGTCCACGGATGTTTCTCCTGTTATCATTTCAGATTTTGGTCATCAGCAGCAGCAGAAGTCTGAGGTGAAGATAAAACCCCGTAAAGGCCGCCCGGCTGTGAAAGTCTCCACCCCCGAGCTCCCGGAGGAGGAAGAGGAGGATATGTGCGGGCTGCTGAGATCTCGCTCATTGGGCCGGGACGCTTTAGAGGAGCTGTCCGAGTTAGGGAAGGACGCGTCGCCCCCTCTGAAGCCCAAAATGCAGCGTATGCTGTCCTGTCTGAGCCACACCGAGAGCTGCTCCTGTCCCTGCTGTGCTGAACCCGGCCTGGCCCGAGTCAGCGTGCTCTGGGCCCTGGCGCAGGCTGACGCCCAGAACAAGGTGCAGAATTCGCGCAGACTACGCCACATCGCTATAGTTCGCTGTCGCAACATCAGCACTAAACTGCACGCGCACCTGGCAGCACTGATACCTGTCGGATGTTCAGAAAAGCCGTGCGTGCTGCAACCGGAGGTGGTGAGGGTGCAGCTGAGCGCAGTGATGACCCAGCTGTGCCGGGGTGTGGCCGAGACACGGAAAGCCGCCGCTCTGTGGGAGGAGATAGAGGCAGGACTGGAAGCTGTGGAGCCCAGAGGGGCACTGTTACCCGAGCTGGGACCTCTGAAAGCAGCTCTGCTGGGGGCCAAAGCTGTGGCCTGCTGCCTGGCTCTGGCTGGAAAGAAGCAGTGCAGCCCTGATGAGCTCTTCTCCTCTGCATGGGGATGGATTCCTCCAAGGGCTCCCAAAAACAAAACGCAAGTCAGAACCAGAGGAAAGAGCTCCAGTGGTGACAGACCTCTTCCAGCCGCAACACCGTCAGCCAAGAACCTCACGGAGAACAAACTAGAGGCGTGCGTAGAACTGGGGAGTAAAAAAAACCGAGAGGTCACTATCGCTTCCTCAAAGAAAACCAGGAGTTCCGTGTCAAAGATCAGCACCACAAAGCCTGGTATGGTCTTCAAAACCCCGAAAGCGAGCAGAACCCCCAGGTCTGTCTCCTTCCTGACCCCGGCTGGCACGGCCACTAACCTGAGCGCATTTGACTTCACCAACGAGGTGCCCGATATTACAGTAAGCTCAACTCCTCTTCCTGCAGCCAAGGCCACACCCAGAAGCCGCTGTGGGGTCACAAGGTCAAAGGATGTACCAAAGGGTTCCTTCCAGGTTTTTGAAGATTCCTCACCTCTGCAGGAGAAACCCGTACCTGTTCCAGCTGCTCCGAAACGGACCAAACGCTCACGCTTTAAGGTCTGAGGCGTGATCTTTACACATATTAACATGCACTAACTGCTGATAAATCCTGTCAGCACCACCACTTTGAGCTTGTCTTAGACCATGTTCTCTCACATCTCCTTTTATATTATTCACCTGTAAAACCTTCATTCCATCCTTCTTCCATCCTTCCAGGTGGAGTTCAGTGATGAGAGTGACACTGAGGTGGCTGATGCACTGGAGACCAAATCAGAGAAGCTCTCCATCTCCTCTGCACTTGAACCCACCCTTAAACCCTCCTCTCTGAGCCGAGCTCCGGCACAGGACCGGCCCAGACGCACCAGAACTGCAAAGAAAAGCACCTGCACTAGCGGCGCCTCCTCCGAGGAAGAGACGCAGCCTCGACGGGGACGGCCCAGAAAAGCTCTCGGCGCTGACGGTGCAGAGAAACCAGAGAGGATGAGGATGATCAGAGAGGATGAGGATGGAGACGGTCTGGACATCAGCCTGGAGGAGCTTCTGGAGATCGACACTGAGATGATGGACGCAGGTGTGTGCACGTATGTTGATGATTCATAACGCTGGTTTATAGTCTAGATGGATCCTGGATGTGTGTGTGTGTGTGTGTGTGTGTGTGTGTGTGTGTATAGCTGACGGCCGTGATGCAGACTGTGAGGTGCTGAGGAGAGACCTGGAAGCAGATCTGACCAGAGAGCGTGTGAAGGAGCTTAGGAGTTCAGGACAAGCAGGACTCCCAATACCGCACACACATGTCACGCCAGGTGAGCTCTCTGTAGACGGTATCCAATCACTCCTCACCTCTTCTTGGCTTCTCCTCCACCACTTTCCAAGCCCCTCCCTCTACCCACACCTGTGCTTGCTGCTCGCCCAATCACTCGGCCTGTCAGATCCCTTCACCACGGCGATGCTGCACGCTCAGTCTCTGGGCGTGTCCTCTCGTCACCATATGACTCGTCACCTGGCCAATCGGATTAGGTATGTCCTGTATGAATACTGTGTGTGTGTATGTGTTTGTTGTACACATTCCAAGCTAGTGAACTGTATGTCTGTTAGGAAGCTGAAGAAGTCTAACTGTGACGTGGCGGAGGGTCTGAGCGGACTGAGCCTGGAGGAATCTTCCAGTCAGACTCGGGCTAAGACTCTGTCTGCGCTGGAGAGCGTTTACTCCTTCACCTGCACGCAGCCGGCGCAGTTCCCACACACACACAGCCGAGAGTTCACACAGCAGCTCCAACACCTGCCCACAGGTAAACCATCACCGCTCCAGAGCCGCCTGGATTAGCTGTGATTAACTCTAACAGTCATCCTCGTCTTGCGCAGGTGTGACCGTGTGTTTGCTCTCTCTCGTGGGGGTGTGTCCTGGTGAGATCGGCAGCACCGTTCTGATCACTCGACTCGAATGTGACGCCGCCCCCATCACCATGAGGATCCCGACTGCGCAAACACACGTACTAGCAACGTTTACCTTTCTGCAGTGTACACTACCGACCTGTGTGCGCATTTATTTAGTGTGTGTGTGTGTGTGTGTGTGTGTGTGTGTGTTTGTTTGTAGCGCTCTATGGCGCTGCTGCTGGAGGAGATGGAGGCGGTGCTGCAGGGACAGAAGAAAGTGAGCGCGGTAGCGGACAAGGCGCAGTGGTGGGAGGGCCGGAAGGCTCTCGACAGTCGTGTGCAGGTTAAAGATTGTGTCTCTCACATAGTTCACTCATTAATATGCGCATATTCATTAGTGGTTGCATCACAAACCACAAGAGGTGAATCATCTTTTACTCATTAACTTAACTTTTTTTTATTTTCATTTACAGTTTTTTTTTTTTTTATCACTATATATGCTCACTACATGTGGGGTAATGTAAGTGTTTGACCCTACATACTACACTGTACACGCTGTGTCTTGATTACAGCCGTACAGAGACGGCCTGCAGAAAAACTGTTCAAAACAGGGTTTTATTATTTTTTTCTTTTCTTTTTTTCTCGCCATCAGAAACTTCTTGAGGAAATGGAGGAGGCTTTAGGTGTATGGCGAGCATTGCTCCTCCCTTTGACCTCTGACCCTGAGCTCCCAGCTCAAATGAAACGCCTCCAGTCATCAGTAAAAGGAAGGAAGATCACGGTGGACATGCTTAAGGTCAGACAGATGAGCGCCGGTGCAGCGGGTCAGGACTCGGCACTAACGATAATGGGGGGGTTAATTAATTAATTAATTAATTATTTTTTTAATTCAATGTGGCCCCCCCCCCCATTTACCTATTTATTTATTTATTTATTTATTTACTTACTTACTTACTTACTTATTTAATTGGTTAATTATTTTTAAGAGGTAGTTTTGTTCCTGCAGGTGATTCTCTCCGCCGCTCCTCTGCTGTCTCTCTCGGACCTGCAGTTTCTGTCCGAGGGGGCGTGTCTGCAGGACGGAGACTTCCTGAAGCTTCTACAGGAGAGCGTGTGTGCGCTGAGAGGTAGAGAGGAACCTCATGGACACACGGTCCTCATCTTGGACAAGGTGGACTTCTGCTACAGATGTTTCAGATCCATATATAACTTACTTTAATTCAAGAGAAGTATTTAATGTTCACTCTGTTAACAAGTGTGTGTGTGTGTGTGTGTGTGATCGTGCAGTACCTTCAGAAGCTGCCATGGGAGAACATCTCCTGTTTAAAGTGTCGTTCTGTCACTCGTATGCCTTCTCTGCACGCGGTACTGGGGCACAGTCATCTCCGAGAGGTACGTACACGCACATATTACTCCACCCTACACTATTTACCATTAATAGATGAGGTCATGTGACCCCAACCCCCTCCCCGCCCCCTTCCAGGTGGATCCAGACTGCGTGCTGTCACGTGGTGTTGATCCTCAACAGGTTTATTTTGTTCTGAACCCTGATGGAAACCTGCCTGAGACGGAGAAGCGCTTCAGAGACTGGTTTACTGGGTTAGACACACACACACACACACACACACACCCATTATAGTATTTGGTGTGATGACGCTGCTTTCTTTACTGACGTACAGACCAGTTTTCTGTCATATTAAAGTTTGTGCTGGAAAACGAATGTTTGGGAATCAGAAATGTTTCAGTACTGACTCGATTGGCAAGGTTCTGTGTGAAGACCTAAAAGGTTAAAGTTCACGGATGAACACTGATGTAGGCGTGATTGAGCACGCTGCACACACCGGACCGAGTTAAACCGTATTACGTTACAGAGTTGTGTTGCGTTGA
>JAFFST010053993.1:10533-34495 GCA_022414735.1 Noturus placidus
CATCAGAGCCGCTGTTCTCAATATACCATCAGAGCCGCTGTTCTCAATATACCATCAGAGCCGCTGTTCTAAATATACCATCAGAGCCGCTGTTCTCAATATACCATCAGAGCCGCTGTTCTCAATATACCATCAGAGCCTCTGTTCTCAATATACCATCAGAGCCGCTGTTCTCAATATACCATCAGAGCCGCTGTTCTAAATATACCATCAGAGCCGCTGTTCTCAATATACCATCAGAGCCGCTGTTATAGAAAATTAATCAACATTTTCAGACCAATCGGATTTGAGAATTCAACAGAGCTGTGGTTATACCTGGCACAGTATATTTAAGATTGTGACCCTGAATCAGCTGAAGGTGGGTTTGGCTAAGAGTGACATGAAACTGATTTTGATATTCACATGAAATTACATCCCGGCCAGGAAAGAAAACAGAAGAAGGCCAGAAATAATCAGAATCCGAAATGGTGTAAATTCTCCAAATAGATAGAGAACCATCTGACCTTCTACTGATCCAGATCCACACAGCAACATAGATCATGTGACTTTAGTGACTATGTTAAGATGCAACATTAAGTTCACTGCTTTCAACACACACGAACTGTAGTGTTTCAAGCTGTAATGTTCATCAGTATATTCATCAGCAGCTGTGTTTCCCTAGACTTACAGGAAGTAATAAAGACAAATTTACCATGTGGGAGCTGAGAAGCACTAGTTGGTATTTAAAAACATAAATAATAACAAATACAGTAATTATTATTACAATCATTATTGTAAATATAAATTATTTGTGTTTATTTAATTAATTATTTATTCTTCCTTGGCCTTTGATTATAGCGCCATAGCAAAGCGGCTAAATGGCGACATCTGTTGACATAAACCTGCTACTACAGCTGCTGTCAAAGTGTCTTATTCCTCTTGTACCTCAGCAATTTGGCAACAACTAGAATTTCTATTTGTGATGGAATGACACATTGTACTTTTATCAGTTTGTAGTTACAGTTAACGTTGTGGAATGTCTGGGAAACAAGTTAGTTCCTCTATCTCTTGAGATTAACACAGTTTGTCATGTCAAAATTTCTCAAAACACGAATTAACATCTCACTGAAAATTTATCAATCCTGTTTACAATCACAAACATTTTAAATCCATTCGCCATACAAGTCCCAGTGGAAGCTGTTACTATAGAAACAATAACACATCAAAGCGAGGCATTAACATAAACCTGTGATTTGGTTTACAGCTGGTAGACTTACAGAATGTTCTGACTAGAGAATTTAACACAGTGAGAAATATAGTGAGAAAGTTATACCATTATAATAAAAATAAGTACTTTAATGCTTGCTAGACTATTCATCTGACGACTAAAAAAATTTATTCAACATGTTACTGATTATATCTAAATTTGGTCTACGTAAAAACTGCACGTTCAAACGTGACCACTAGGTGCCGCCATAACGCCTCTAATGATAATGTGCCTCAGTAATAAGAGTTTTCTGGTCCTTTGCACTCTGGTTAAACCATAAACCATTCTCTAATGGATACTAGATAAAATGGTTCACGATATTAGTCATATTACTAATTGTTTTACTGACACAATGTATATTTGCATAGGATGCTTCAAAGTCACAATTTAAGATGGAATAATTACTCATTTATTAGTCAGCTAAATTTAAAAGCAGAGTAAGAATAGTTATAATTATCAGTTAAGTATTTATGTTTAATCTATTTCATTTTTTTTAAATAAAAAATCTTTAGTAATGAAACCTTGTTTGTGCAGCGCTTTAGTTCAGATCTCGTGTACGTGTGAGACTGCAGATGTTTCCTCATTCTCATTTATATTCTGCCTCTGTGTCAGAACATTAAGTCTTCATTTTCCCTCTACACTTCTACAAGCTGAAGACACCAGCTGTTCCACAGTCCATCCCACTTCCGCAGAACCATCCACACACACTTGTCTTACTGTCCTTGTAAGGACCTTGCATTAACATGGACGCTAAATAGATCTCACCCTAACCTTAACGTCAGTAACCAAAAAAGATCATCTTTAATCTTTTTTCTTTTTTTTTTAACAGAATGTCTCCAGATGTTCAAATCTATCAGACTTTTTTTTCCTTTGTAGGATCATTTGTGTTCCCTTCAGGAGATGAAAAGCTGCTCAACTGGTGGTTGATTGACTTGGTCAGTCTAAAACCTTCTACTTTTTTCCCCTGATAAAGTCCTTTGTTGAGTTGGCAGAGTGATTTGGATCATTGTCTTGCTGCATGATGAAGTTCCTCCAGATTAATTTCTCCATCCATCCATCCTCTACTCCTTACACCTTTTCAGCCTATCCCAGGAAGCATCGGGTACAAGGCGGGGTACACCCTGGACAGGGTGCCAGTCCAGACACAATCACACACCCATTCAAACACTACAGACAATATAAACACGCCAATTGGACTGGGGGAGTAGACCAGAGTGAACCCCCGACACACGGGGAGAACATGGCCGCACACACATGACCTGGTGGGACTCGAACCCCAGGCCCTGGAGGTATGAGGCAGACGTGCTAACCACTAAGCCACTGTGCGACCCTGGCAGACAAAATGTTCCTGTAAAACTTCTTAATTCATTCTGCTGCTACCATCATGAGTTCCATCATCAATAAAGATGATGCATGTTGGGCTTCTCCTCACACTTTTGTCCGATTCTATAGGTTGGCTGTTACAGAGCCATCACTGACTTATCCATGCTGAGAGTGTTTAAAAAATAAATAAATAAATAAATAAATAAAAGCAAGAAGAAGAAAATAAAACCCACAACCCTCGCAGACGAGGTTTTTTTTTTTGTCCCCCCTCCCACAAACGTTCCTGCTCTATTCATGGAATAGTTGAGGTTATTGTGTTTGTTCCATACAACACTAAGTTGGTTTGCATTCCTGCTTCAGACCGCATATCCGCAATATGGGATGGAGTTGTCTATATTCCAAAAGGACATTCCGAATAATAGCCCGTGTGTGTTATTGGTGCTTCCAGGACCGGTCACGCCCACGGTGATTCCCATAGTGAGACACCGAACAAACATTTGAAAGAGAACACTTGTCAGTCACATGTTACAATAATTTGCTCGCCTATGAACTGACTGCTCGGATACACATCTACACAAAAATACCAGCAAACGAAAGCTGAAATTCAAAACATTCCTTCTCATGCTCATCTTTTGATCCCAAGCCCAAATGTTTTCAGTCTACAGCAAAATGAAATGAATTGCTCTTGCTCGTAGTTTCAGGGGGAACTGTAGAGATCAAACATATGTAGAACATGCAGGCTGCTTCAAAAACAGATGAGCTGCAGAACTTTCAGCAGGGTGTAGTGAAGCATGCATTGGTGAAGTTCAGCCGTGGAACTTTATGTACAATAGTAACATGTTCATAAAACTATGTACCACTCAGTGCAGGTTATATATGGGGCGGCTGTGGCTCAGGTGGTAGAGCGGGTCGTCCAACAATCGTAGGGTAGGCGGTTCGATTCTCGGCCCACATGACTCCACATGCCGAAGTGTCCTTGGGCAAGACACTGAACCCCAGGTTACCCCCGATGGCAAGTTAGCGCCTTGCATGCAGCTCTGCTACCATTGGTGTGTGAATGGGTGAATGAGACGCAGTGTAAAGCTCTTTGGATAAAAGTGCTATATAAGTGCACCATTTACCATTTATATATTTCCGAATCTTCACAAACCTTAACTTCTGGAGTAAATGAGTAACAAGAGAAAGTAAAGGGTGAAATGGAAATCAAAATCTTTTATTACAGTTAAGCACATTACAAAAATGACTATTTCTTCCAATGATTTAGTACTGAATATGGGGAGATCAACTTCACCACTAGCAGACATACGTACAGTCGAGCATGTACTAAACCCAGGAACAAAAAAAAAAACATAAAACAAATGAAAAGACAGTAGGTGTTCAAATCAGGTTTAGTACTGTGTCTCTATTACAAGGCATGAAAATCATTTGGTCTAGCACAATGAGGACATGCCTAGACAGCTATATAGATTTAAAAAAAAAAAAAAAAAGGAAAAAAAAAAAAGAAAAAAGGGCATATGAATGAAGAAATAAAGATGATATGGAGTGAACTAGTGTGTCAGCTTCTGCCTGAATCGCAGTCGTTTTCTTTTTGCCTTGATTTTGTGCAAAATAGACAAGATGATCTCGGGTGAACTCGACAACACAGAACAGGCACTTGAGCTTCCTGTAAGAGTGTACGCAAAAATAAGAACAATAAAAATGCACCACACACCAGCTAGTTAGCTCATTGAGGTCCTCCTACACCAGCACACACTTGTAAACAGTGTTTTTCCAAATCACTGTAACTTCTAACCAGAATTAAAATAAGATCTACAGTTCTTAATAGCAAAGGTCCAACACTGGATCCGGTAGAAATGTCTCCAGATACTAGGGAAGGGACTAATTCTTACTGCATATGGGTTTGGTCACGAGAATAAGACGTCTTGATTTGGATCATGACATGAATGTTTATTAAAAATATATTATAATAATAATAATAATAATAATAATAAAAAAAAAAGACTAACAGTAAATGTCAATGAATCGTCTGGAAAAAGAACATCAGCTAATTCTGGGTACATGAAGTACATCAGTCATTATTTATTATGGAAGGGTTATGTGCAGAAGGGTATGTTTGGGGGGGGGGGGGGGACACAAGACAAGTCATGTTTGTGCATGCCAGGGATGACAACAGATGCAGCTTGGAACCTGTAATAACAGTAATAAGCCATGGATTTGTGGTATAATTTTAGTGTTTTGTAACGTCCTCACGATCAATCAATCAATCAATCAATCAAAACACCCCACGCGAGTTACACAACAGCTCTAAGATTACACCACAAACTTATGGAGGCGTTTAAAATGACCCGCATGACTGAAATGATCATTAGAGGCGAAACTGTGAGGCAAACACGACCTAAATGAAGAACACTGAAGCGACCTCACGGCCTCTGAGCCATCAAGTAGCGCTCATCTGATGCACCTTGATCTAAACGGTCAATCCCTCCTCTGTCAAGCGTAGTGCAATAGATTAAAATTAGCTGTAAATCGGGAACACACACACACACACACACACACACACACACACACAAAACACAAGACAACACAAGAGTAAAAGTATGAGTGTGCTTCAGTGATCCATCACTCAGCTGTCAGTCGTACTCTCATATAAAAAAAAAAAAAAAAACACACAAAAGGGAGCCAGCAGCTATCATACTTTAATACATAGAAATATAATTAGTACAATTTGAGTTAAACGTCTACGCCACCACCGTTCAGACGCGTTCCATGGAGTGTATTTTCTTCTTTTTTTTTCCTTTGCTTTTTAAATATCTTAAAAAAAAAACCCAGTTATATCAGAAGCATTAACCATACTACGTCTAAACCCCGTTACTGAATAAAATCTACAGCAGATTCATTACATCCCCACTCCTTACTCAATACTGGGTCATGTTCACTACGATTCATTGTGCACGAGCCATCTCCACGTCGACGCATGCAAATCTATTCAAACGCCTGGATTTCTGCTCATGAATTCACGAACCCATCCATACATGTAATCTCAATTCCTTTGTGTGTGTTTATATGCACTGGATTGAATCTGAATATTGTTTTTTTTTTTCTTCTCTTTTTAAATCAGTAGTAAATTAAAGTTCAACGCTATCTTCAGGATGATCAACAGTAGTTTAATTGGGCAGTGACCAACATCCATTCTGTTGAAGCAATGCGTAATCAACGACTCCATATATCGGTGACCAAGTGACGCAAATCAGCGACACATCGGGGCGATCATAGTTCACATTAATCATCCATCATTACCCTACAACCAAAACTACATTTTTTTTTTTTTTTTTTTGCTTTAAAGGAGTATAATAAAATTCATATTTTCCAGCTTTGCTCAGTTCATTCATAGTTAAGCTCTGTTTGCTTATATACAATAAAGTGATGCCGTACAAGGTACGCATTTAAAACCGTTCGGAAATACAGGAACATAAATTAACGGATCCCCACATGACGAGCGCTGAGTCAAGTGAGCGTTCTCTCATGCTGTCTGTTTTATACATGTGCGCTTTGATATTTTTTTTTTTGTGTAAAACTGCAAGTGTGTGTTCTGCTCCAAGAGACTATGACAGCCTCATGGAAACCAGGATGTTTTCTAAAAAAAGAAATTGGGTTGATTTGTGCTTAGAACCACCCTTGTGTATAACCTGCTGATCCTCGCTCGTTCTGTCCGTCATTGCCAGGAGCTTTCCAGGCAACTGCAGCTGCTAACCTCATCACAACTTGGCCTAATTTTTCTTGATAGCAAGCATGTGTTCCGAGTCAGATGCTGTCGACGAAGCTGCCGGGAAAGAGGCCCGTTCGGCCGTTCCTCTGGAGCGTGCCTTTGAACCAGCCGTCCTCGCGCTTCTTGTGCACAAACACGATGTCGCCTTCCTTCAGCTCCAGCTCAGCCTCGCTCTGCGGAGGGTAAGACACCACCACGCGGTACCTGCACAGGAACAGCATGCAAATTATTCACCGCGTGAAAACAAGGTTAAGGCATTTGGGTGACCGTAAGCAGTGCACACTCAGAGACTCGGTGAATGCAGGACCCAGAGCGTGGTGCCTAATAAACTGAATTTCAATGTAAATGACTGAATAAGTCAAACGTTTCCCCTTAAACAAAATATCCACTTATAAAAATAGCCACAAAAAGTGAGCAGCAGGGTGCGACCAGAAGTCACCTGCAATGTTCTAAAAATCATGTGGTCCTGCACGCATCTGGCAAAATCATATACTCGAGATCATACAATATAAAGCCTATAAAGCCTTTTGGGTATTTATTATTCATTATGTTTAACATAAGTGATTACTGTAATTCAAGGCGCCATCTACAGGTACGAGAATGTAACGACAGGGTAGGATCATCCATCCATTTTCCGTACCACTTATCTTAGACAGCTCCCGGGGATTAAACCGCTAAAGCACGAGGAGAACATGCTTTAGCGGGAAGTATTGTACCAGAAGTCATTACAGTTTCTGCCTTGAAAAGCTGTTTCTGTTGCATCTAAACAAATGAGTGTAGTTCATCGGCGTGAAAGAAACGTGCAGGTCCCTATGCTACAATTACATCGTACCCTGACTTCCAAAGTGTATGCGTTCCAGAGTAGTACAGATAAATATTTACTTACAGTAATTAAATTAGTGAAATTAATAATTAAGCACACAATTTACTTCAATGAAATCTAAGTATTTTTGGGAGGAAAAATTGTAGTAAAATGTAACGGAGAGCAAGTCGTTCCTTTGATTTTACCCGACATGTCTTGGGCAGGTCTGAGCTTCGCACCGTCAGTAACGCGGTGAGAGAACGACCGTGTAACTGTTACAACGTTAAAGAATAACAGGAACTAACGGTTCAAAATCGAACACGACTATAAATGGATAAGGGTTATGATGCATCGTTCTTTAACAAAGCAAACATTGCTGAGGTGTAAGAGGAATAAAACATGTTCTGATAGAAAAATCTACTTCTGGGTAGCTATCAAACTACTCCGCCATTGACTATTCTATAAAAATAAATAAAAATACTCTCGCTGTTTATGTACCTCTCGCACACTATTGGCCTTCCATCATGCTGCATGGACAGGAGAGAGGAGCACGGTTGCCGTGGTGGCGGTGCAATGGGGGCGGAGTTTTCCTGACAGCCATTCCTGCGTGCAGCATCAATATTTGATGATGATGATGATGATGAAGGTGCAGGTGTCTCAGCCTCCACAGGACAAGCCCCGGTCCGGCAATGGTTTCCACTGGCCACCGTTGTTGGATTGGACACGGGCATTTCAGGTGCCATGGCTCCTTGCGGCATGTCTGCCATGGCAACGGCTTGCTCCGCCTCCAGAGTCGGGGAAGATGGGGGAGAAAGGCGGAGTTTCTTTTTATTTGACAACAGCTTCAACAGGCCTTTCTTCTCTCTCTAAAGTAACAAGAGAGTACAGGAGTTTTACATAAACACACAGTACAACGCTGATAGGAAGCTGAAATATTCTCATACAGGTTTGGGACCAAACAAACATCACATTCTCTCGCATGCTTTGATCATTGTGTCAGGATCCACATTTTTCTCTGTCTTTTAAACCAAGGTCACCTTTACTCATCAGCGAAATTACATTAGCATCGGAAGCCACGAGTGGGGCAGTTCTCTGATTGGCTGTTCAGTCAAGTGAGCTGCTCGAGTTAAACCGGGACATCACAACGCTACAGGTCAATGTCCGAAGTTATTTTTAGTCGCATTGTTCGTTACGCTGGAATTTCTGATTTAAACACGTCAAAAATCCTATTATACTGTATATGCTCACTAACAATACTGATTTCTCTACTGCCGTGTTATCCTCCATTTTATTCTCTCTCTTTCAATCTGAGTTGCAATCCAACTGGTCAGGAGATGAAAAGCATTTGCTGGAGCTTTGTAAAAAAGTTGTACTTTTTTTTTTTTGCTACTTTTGATGACCATTATGACGAAAAAGATGATGACAGCAATGATTATTATTTATTTTTTTTGGTAAAACAACCGTTCACCATAGGATATAACGTGCATTGGCATTTGAGGAAAGAAACAGCAAGTGGGAAAGTATCCGGATAGCTACATTTGTGCAGCTAAATGGTTGAGCAGACCGCGTCACAGCTCTCACAATGCTTCAGGCACCAACTGATGATGTTATCCTCGGCCGACCTGCTCCATCTCTGATTGCTAGTACACCAGTAGTTTATTTCTTTTTCAAGACAGTCCAAAGTGTTGTATTGGCTATGCCCAATGCCCAGTGCAATGGCTCGGATTGATTTTCCCTCGTTTCTCCCACACACAGCTCTCTGGTCTTCGTGTCTGTTTATCCGTTTTACCAACAAACGCAGTCGTCATGCAAAACTCAAACCCACGGTGGACATTCAGAGCTATTAACTGTTTAAACAAATCAATCTAACAAGGCACACCTGTCCGTCACATGTTCCGATATTTTTGATCACTTGAAAAATGGGTGGGTTCAAATGAAAGGTGCCATGTTCCAAGTGGTTTACCATATCAGGTCATAGATTTGAATATCTGGAAATGAAAGCTGAAATCCATCATCTCATGGATTCATGGGTCTCATGGTATTCATCTTTTGATCTCAAACCCAAATATCTTCATTATATAGCAAAAAAACAAACGTATTGGGCTTGCCGTTCGAATACTTTCCAAGGGGACTGTAAGTCTGGCTAATTACCTGGCCACGTCCCAAAACTACTCACCAGCGTGCTACACAGTAATTCCTACTGATACTGTTCCTATACGTAATGTGATGTGTATGTAACATGGAATGTTTTCTGCTATGCCATATCTTTCAACATTCCCATTTTCACTACGAAAACAGCTACTATTTTATTTCTCTCACAGTTATCCTTGTGGTGTCCTTGAGCGCGGCTTTTCAGAGAACGGCCGCCACTCAGTCAGTCTCAGTTCTTCAAAACGACCTTGAAGTGTCACGGCTTTAAGATGATCGACTTGCGTTTCTTGTGAAGTAGGGGTTGATGAAAAATGTGAGCTGTGCCGAACATCCCTGATCCCAGCAAAAATAATAAGGGAAACATCTATCTGAATTAGACCGATGATATGAGAGGTACCGGTCCGGGAAATCACATACGTGGAGGAGGCTCCTGGCTGAAGGAGACAAAACCTTCGAGCGGTGACTGTGAATTATTTAATATTTATACCACGGCAAGGTTGAATTCTGAACAGATTGGCCAGAAGGTGTTGATTCACTTTCTATGACTGAAGCTCTGACTGTTCCGGCTGCAGGTCAAATCCCAGGTTTGTATAAATGCGCTCGTTCTTATACATGATCATTTCTATAGTAAGAGTAGTAACCTAGACAGGAACGTCTCCGTTTCAGAAAGCTTCACCATGTCTGTTCATTCAGCATTGAAGAAAGGAGTCATTAGGCTGCCATTAGCTGGTGTTCACGCACTGCACTGCACAACATCTCTCTCCGATTCAAGCCATTAAAGATTATTTAATTAGGTAATTAGAGGAAGTAAACGAGCACACGCATATAAAAATACCCCAAGTGTGATTATACTATACTTAACTTTTCCTCAGCTATCATCCTCATCAGCAAATTGAAACTCTCGGATGGAACTGAAGTGCCTCACCTTGCAGTCCTTGTCTAGTTTACAAGCAGGAGCCTGATTCGCTGCGGTTGCACCGAGAGGCTTGGCGTTACCAGGAGCGGCCGGGAGCGACACCATGGCGGCGGGTCTCATGCCATCGACCTCCAAAGAAGCAGCACTGATGTTGGGTGGGGTAAGTGAGGTGGCGGCACAACCCATAGACACTCCCATTCTGCTTGACGTAGGGTTCGAGGCGGAGACGCTGCCAAGTGATGGCTGCGGACATACAGCCAGGTGAGGCAGGAAAGCCATGGCGTTCGGGGATTGGATGGGCGTTACGGCTGCAGTGGGGCGGTCCTGATTGTGGCACACCACTAAACATCGTGCCAAAAGAAAAGGATGGTCTGCGTTAGTCGGTGAACAAAAATGTCATCGCTATACAGTATTTCCTGCGACACCGGAAAAACTACTGGAACTTCAAACTTTCATATGGCAATTAGATTGGACTAAATTGGAGGTGTGTATTAAGAAATTGTCTTTAAATAATGCATTAGTGTGAGAGATATAGCGATATCTTACCGGTCCTCACAGCGTTACGTGCCTGGTTCACTGTCATCTGTGACGTCACATGCATGAGCACTTTGGGATGTTGACCAGGAGGCATGTGAGCTGCTGTCACTACAGCCGCCGGAATGGGGCTTGAAGGGGCTGGACCTGTGCAAATAGGAAGGGGCTTGTTGGGGTCAACGCCACCCAGGGCGGCTCCGATCGGAGAAGACGAGGAGCTAGCTATGGTGACGCCGCGTCCAGCCTGTGAGCACATTCCTAACGGTACTTTGGGCTGACTGCTATTCACCACCGTTCTGAAAAACAACAACCACCACCAATATATATATATATATATATATATTTTAATAACATCTAAATATATGAATATGGTTTATTAATGAAGGAAATTATTACTAAGATTGTAAACATGTTTTGTAAAAGATGGTATGTAGAAAGCAAATAAAAATGCGATGGATGGATGGATGGATGGATGGATGGATGGATGGATGGATGGATGGATGGATGGATGGATGGATATTTATATATGGTACCTGCTGACAGGACTCATGTAGTTGCCGGGAAAAACTCCGATCTTGCCAGTGTGCATGGATGTTCCTTTAAACCAGCCATCCTGACAGCGCTCCAGCACCAGGAACATCTCACCCTTTCTCAGCTCCAGCTCATCCTCTTTACGCGGTGTATACGGGAACATCGCAACATACCTGAGATTCCCAGAGTCAACACACACGAATCATTTCATTACCACTCGCACTGCAAGTATATAACCTAATAAAATAATAATAATGCATGAGGTCATGCTAAAACACCGCCACAATTCACTCATAAAGACATAGTTTACAGTGTGAGGTCACAAAAAAAGAGCACAATTATTTTATTCATCTCAGCGGCATACAGAATAGTCGCGCATGTTTCAGGGAAGTGAGAGTGATGCTGAAGCAAGAGGTGAAAAGTCAGAGTCAGACCCTGGAATGGGACCCGAGAGACTGCGATTGCAACGCTCCCCTCCATGCAGGGCTGACCTCTGAACTCTCTCACCTGCGCTCGGGCACGCTCAGCTGCCATTCAAGTAACAGCAGCGAGGTCAACCGGAGGCAAAATTCTCACGTGCGTAGAAAATGAAAAACACGCACAGCCGTATATTTTCTGCAAGCGTGCGTGTTGTTTTAACACTTACACAGTCGGTCTCTGACGTCCACTCTGGTCGCTTGCAGTTGGGGATGACCTCTGCCCTGTGGCCAACGATGACGTAGCGCCCATAGAGGAAGATTGTGGGGGAGGAGGTGGAGGAGGAGGCAACGTGTCCTGAAATAAGCGAGCAAACACCACCGATAAACTGCCTCACAATCTCAAGTATTAAGTATAATATTTCTTGGGGCGAAAAAATAGTAACACAACAGAGCGTGAAAACATCATAAAAGGTACACTGTATGATTCTGACACCATGCTTTATACATAGCACGGAAGAACGCGATCACAACGCTGTGTGAAAATGTCTAGAGGAGGAACTACCGCATGTAACACATGACGAAACATCTCGAATCTAAAACCTGCAATGTGGGCTTTCTTTGCTGAAGGCTCCATTGTGACAAGGTTTACAAAACGGATTACATGCTGGAAGCGAACCGAATTTTAACCCAATATTCTGCTGAAAGCGAATTACTCACAGTCTACGGATTCTTCCGTACGCGTCCATTTCCAAAGCCTAACACGATGCACATCTACTCTCGGATTCTTAATCTTCAGCGTTTGTTTCTCGATGTGTTAGCTAGAAAACTCCGAAGCTATTAACACGAGGGGTCTAAAACAAATGACTAAGCCATGTCGTGTGGTTTCCCCAACAACTCAACGCGCTGAGAATGAAGAGATATGGACAGCAGAGGACACACAGAAGACGCAGTCACACAGGCACATCAATCACTCACAGACATGAGTGCGTGGTCTAAGGCCAAGAGAGCACCGGGGGTGCCTTAGTATCAGATGGCACACTGTTCTTGTCCTCCTTTCCAATTTCAGCTGGTGTGTGTGTGTATGTGTGTGTGTACGCGTGTGTGAGAGAGTTCAGTTGGGTTTACAGCTGGTGCTTGAACCGAGACTATTAATTCAAGCATCTGCACTCTCACGCGTACTCAGTCACACTCTCACACCCAGAATATTCATTAAGCATGGAAGATTAAAATCAAAACAACACATTATCCAGGTTTTGGTAAGTCCAACGCTTGATTAGTGATCTTGCTCAGAGCAGCAGAGACAGGAAGTGTCTCCGATGCATGTGCTTTTCGTACAAATTTGTATTTTGTACAGTTTATATGCTTCAAAATAAAGTCAATAAATAAATCACCAACGTGTGAAGTTAGTCATGTAACTGCTGGAGATCCTCACAGTTCTCTACAGCACCAAAGACTTCTCAAACACCGTTTACCTTCGCAACACCTGACCGACAGCAATGTACTGAATCGCCGACCCTCTTTCAGATCCGCAGCAGGGGACAGTGAATACAAAAGGGTGTTGGAACTGACCACTGGGATGGAGGCATAGCTGGTCTCCGGAGGAAAAGTGAAGACTGTCGCCGTTGTTACAGGACTGCTCGGAGGTGGAGTGACGATGAGGCCTGTTGTGCAAATGTGAACCTATGTGAAAAGGGGACGCAAAGACAGGCGTGTTAATCGGCCAGCATCAACCTGCAGAAATATGGAGACTAAAGACACAGACATTCTCTTAAAAAAAAAAAAAAAAAAAAAAAAGTCAGGGGAATGTCTCAGATCCTCATAAATCAGACAGGACAAGTCTGAGCGTGACGGCTGTTAAGAAGAAAAAAAAAAAAAACGAGCTTGATCCCGATGAGACGCATCTGTCTTCGCGTTTTCCCTTTTCTCTGCCTATAAGCCTGGCTAGGCAAACACGACTTGCTCTCATGAAGAACATGCCACCTCAACTTAACCCAGCCTACAGAGCTGACCTGAAACTGTCAGAACCATTGAGAACATATCTTTGGCAGTGGGAGAAGCGTATGACACGGCAGCCCCTCTGGAGCTGTTCGAGAGATCTAGTGGAGCTAATTACTGTCTAGAGGAGGCTACGCAAAAGGTGAGCCCCGTGTGAAGCGGCTCGACGTAGAAAAGAGCGAGAACAGGACATCAGATTAGACATGAAATCCTGACCTCGGCACACAGATGTGAACAAACGCTTCCAGATGTTCTCAGCACAAACAAAAACAGGTGTTGAAATCATACATTCATTAGCAAGCCCATTGGGCAAGAGAAAACACCAAATTTACATGAGTTAGATGTCCTGAAGTTCAATGATTTAGGCCCTAAAGTGGCAAGTAATATAATTAAGCACTAATACAGATTATGGAGTACCTGAAGCTACGGGAAGGGTGACACTATATAGCCATAGACGTTATCCTGTGCTGATGTTTGTCTCAAGAAAAAGGCAGAAACGCTTTGGCTATGAGCTGTGCCGTTCTCTCAGTACGCAAAAGGACGGAATTTATTTGAGCTTGCGTCTTCACTTTCTCATAACGAAGCATTTAAAACCAAAGTGTGCTGCACTGCACTGCCCTTTCATATTCTGGAAATATTGTCCACTAGTGCGGAAGGTGTCGGGATTCGGAGAAGCGTAGTGTACGGCGGAGCATCAAGGACAAATTTATGAACCGTGCTACATTTAAATAAACATATCAAACGAAAAGCTTTGAAAGTCTAAAGAAAGGAAAGTTTTTCTTTCTCCGGTTGTTGGATGTGTGAAGTAAAATAAACCGCTGGTGACCGTTATATCAACAGCGTTCTGAACCTGCTGGTCCGCCAGGCCACTGTGCCTGAAAACTCATAGTCTGGATACGTAATTTGCTTATCCTGGGCTAGACACTTGGTTATGAAGTTATGTGACTACTAGGCCTGCGTGCTAGCACATGCTCCAACAATAGGGCTCAGCTGGGTCTCCTTTTGTTCTTCCTTAACCGTCCGGCACGTTATGCATTTAACAGCTCTGTGCTTGGATTGGATAACGACTCGCTTGTGAGATGTTTTACATTCCAAAATGATTCAAAAGTTCAAAATGTATAAAATGTTTATGTGTGGCACTACATCAGCTCATTCAGACCAATGAGGACCAATAAGTATCACCCCCCCCACCAAAAAAAAATGTATTAACATTTTAGGGGCGGCTGTGGCTCAGTCGGTAGAGCGGGTTGTCCACTAATCCACTAATCGTAGGGTTGGCGGTTCGAATCCCGGCCCGGGTGATCCCATGCCGAAGTGTCCTTGGGCAAGACACTGAACCCTAAGTTGCCCCCGATGGCAAGCTAGCACCTTGCATGCAGCTCTGCTACCATTGGTGTGTGTCAATGTGCTCTCATTAGTAAGTTGCTTGTAAATGTAAAAATGATATTTCTGTAAAGCTGCTTTGAGACAATGTACCATTGTAAAAAGCGCTATACAAATTGATAAATTAAATTAATTAACGCCATTACCATCATAGACAACGACTTCCCTGCACATTATTCCCTTGTTCGAACTTACTCTTAAATGCTGCCTTGCATTTAATATTAAACGCTTAAATTACCTCTCTTAACATCTGTAATTTGTGTTTCCCACCCACTTATTCACACAGACACTGGTGTCTACTGGAATTGTAATGAATACATCAGCGAACACTCTGACCATCATCACTGAGAAAACAAAGTCCTTAAAGGATAGTTATAGCTTCATGCATTTCTGAATAGCTCTTAAACAGCTCCTCATGTCCCCATTCATCAGCAGTTACTTTCTTATTTAACTTGTCCATCCAGTGAAAGTAAATGGTATATAAGATGCACGTGATGAGTAGGATGCATCACATTTTTGGTATAAATGATTGTCCAGGCTACATTTCTTAACAACCCAAAATAATTGTTCATATAACGTCCCAAAGTGTTTCATTCCTCTTATATCAGAGCAATTTATCAAAGAATTAGGATTTGTTTTTTAAGTCATTAAAGAACATATTTAGTGTTTATTATGCGTTCAGCCACAAAGACGAGACAGAACAACCACAAAACGGGGGAAGGGGGGGGGGTCTCCTTATAGAACTTCTCTTAATCCGTCCACCATACAAGTCTGTAAATGAGCTGTTACTATAGAAACTATTTAAAAAAAAAAAAATCTCACAAGTGCTTTAATAATCCTTTAGTATACCTGTGATTGGCTTTGCAGTCAAAATATGACTGACACTACATTATAAAGTTAATCCGAAACCAAATGGAGGATGGCAGTTTCACCCTAGGGTGGGGTGGGGGTCTGGGGGGGTTGTTTCAGCTGAGTTGTTTAAGCTATCCTTATAATAAATAAAAGAAAAAGGTCCTCTGTCAAGGCCTGTCCTTACAGCAACATCATAAATCCATGACTTCATCAAAAGAGGGATGAACAGTATCCATTAAAATATTTCCTCCTCATCTACTCGGTGTATTTCTAAATCCCGCTTTTGAGCCTTCTTTATTTCTTTTCAGTAAGTGCCTCCCTTATGCGCATTAAGCAGGTAAAAATCAGCTCCTTGCTATTGAACCACAAGAGAATAAGAATGTTTCTCGGACGTGTTATATGTGGCCGACATTTCATGGCCCATTAAAAACAGAACAATTAGCCATATAAAAAAAACACAACACACTGGTAACTAATGGCACTAAACAAATTTTACAAATATAGCAACGGTAAACAAAAAAAAAAAACCATCAAAATAAAGCCTTTGGTACTTGCATCGTTGAGTAACGTACTCATCGAGCGGAATAATGGACGAGAAATTCCACACCAGTTACAAGCAGTAACAAAAACAAAATGGCTCAAAGTGAGCGGGCTGAAAATCTCAGGACGCCTGAACAGTAAAGGAAAGGAAGCTCCAGTAAGTCTCACTTGGAATGTAAAGCAACGATTAAATGCAGATTCACACTAGGGCCAAAAATAGGAGTCAACAGGGACACGAGTGAAGTAATAATTCTACAGCAAGGATAACATCCTACAGTCCTATCAAGTAAATCCTACAGTAAATCTGATTCAATTTCCTGCTCTCGCTCTCACGGTGCACAGGAAGTCGTTCTGCAATGATTCTGGATATTGTATAGCTGCCTAGAGGACACATCAATCATGGACACCTTTATCTTTTATTAGTATTATTATTATTACACCCCCTTGGTCCAGAATTATCCCCAGCCTGCCAACTGCATGACCTGACAGTACCTCTTTCCTGCTCGTATGTTCCAGGACACGAAGCGCTGAAAGTTATCACGTATAATGAATTGTGCGCGACCATGACGAGGCCGAGTTAAAGCCGCCAGATCAGTCGTTAACCCGCAGTTCCGTGTACGTGTCCTGATTTAAAAAAAAATCAGCCTGCTGAGATTTGTGTTTTTATACTTCTTTCTGCACATGCTCCCGGCACTACGGAGCGCCTGGAAGGTGGCTGAGCATGGTAGGAAATTCACTCTCTGAAACCAAAGCATCTGAACTGCCCACTCACTTCCTCTGTGACTGAACAGAAGAGAAATATAAGAATACACGAGTGGGCGAGAAACAGTGGGAGCTTTGTACATTTTCTCCTAATGTTTTAGTCATTGCTATTTCCCAACCACTAGTTCGCTCGCCACTATGGCAAGATAGCTATTAACAGGCGAGAGGGAACGATAACTCATGCTTCCTATCCGATAATGTGAAACAAACCATTGCAACATGCTGCTCGGAGCAGCTCGACACGGTCTGAGGAAAGCGCGATCTGCCCTCTTCCGCATACATGCGCTCACAGATGTCCACGATTGGCTAGTGCCAATGTGATTGACTAGGGAGAGAGAGTTACATACACCATTTCTTTTCCTCCCACCCAGAGCAGGCCAATTACATTCTCTTGGACTCCCAGGGATAAAGCGCATGTCGCATAACTTAAGTAACGATACAATACAATAAAATAGTGGATGAACTATTTCTCTTCCTCAAGCTCATTGGCCGGAGAAGTACTCAATCAACTGAGCAATTCTTTATAAAATGGAATCAGTGTTTGTAGATCAAGCTCGAACAAAAATTTAATGCAGCGTTTACACTCAAGTATAAATCATTATATGGCAGAAGGATACGCTTATAAGCGGTCATATGACGTGGATAGGGATTGGCCAAGATTATATTAGCAGAAAGAGAAAAATATATCTTAAAAGTCAACTCGCCACCTAAAACTTTAAAGATGTCAACAACTGATTTCAGATATGCGTTCAAATAAACAGTTCTCAGTTACACAGTGTGACTCTCTATGGTCTTGCAATCGTATTAAAGCGCGTAATAGAGAGAGGTCTGCATATATTATTATTGCAATCCTTACTATATGTGCATGCATTAATTTGTGTGCGGTACCTAATTATGAGTTATGAAGGAATTACTTGTAGTGCATTAATACAAGCCTAATTAATGTATATAAAAATCCAACTTGCTAACAATCTTCAGCAGGAGTTAGAATCCTTTATGAATATGGGCTTCATAGAACATGTAACAGAAATGAGCTTACATGATGTCCAGTCTGGCCTGCGTAATTAGAGAGTTATGTGAGGGCTAAATTTAAGTTGTGGTTAATTTTTTCAATCCACTAAAGGTGATCAGAATGTCTTCCTGCAATTTTTTATTTTTTTAAATGATCAGATGATTGATTTTAAAGCAGGAAAGGTTGTCTGCACATGCACGTGTCTGTGAATGTGAAGCAAAGAACTGGTCGTACTTCAACTCGGGGAAGAGTCCAAATGGTTGGCTTCGAATCACACTTCATCTGCCAAAAAGCAATTCCTAGAGGAGTTAAAATTCAGACCAGTGCATATTAGAAATATTAGACGTGCTGTTAGAGTCACTCCTCCTCTTTCACTCCCTCATCTTCTCATAACCCTGGGTCTCTCCTTCCCTCAGACGCAGCCTCTTCTCTCCTTTAACTACCTTTCCGAGTCCCATTTCCTCATATCTTTTCACACAGGGTGTGAATTCTGCTCCTTAAAGCCATCCTTTTAAAAGTTAAAGAAAATGAGTAAGAACATGGGGAACACCCGGACCGACAGACGGGTCACGTTCGGTGGGCCGCGGGATGCAATTCCATAACTTGGGAAACCTGGAAAGCATAACGTGGTCTCGTGAAGTATTAGAAGTGCGACGTGGGTCTCGTGTTACGAGCATGAATGCATTTTTGTGGTATTTGGATCATGTAGTTAATTATTAGCATCGAAACAACCAGACATGGAATGCTTAAACAGACTTGATTATAGCCCTTTAAAATGAAAGGGAGTGTGACTGAGAGAAGGATTGCGTGACTGAAGGCTTCTACTACTTTATGACTTCTTCATTCAGGAATAAAAGGAGAGGCGCAGCATTGCAGGGACCGTTGGCTGATTTCAGGGTCTATCACGACTGGCACCAGCTGTCTGTAAGGCGACGTAAAGAAGCATCAAGGACTAAATTTAATTAACTACGTCAAAGCCAAGGGATCGCGTCAGCTGTCAGTAAAGGATAAAGAAAGATGCATACACGGGGGAGGGAAAAAAAAAACAGAAGTTGTGAAACAGATAGAGTGAGGAGGGGACAAAAGAGAGAAATGGAAGTATAAAAACAAAGAGGGAGGGAGGGAGATCAGAGCAGAGGGCCTCAGGCAAGTGAGTCGTGCTGAATGTGTTTACTGCGGTATCATGAACGGACAAACAACAAAACACTGGTATAACTAAAAAGGGAGTCTAATTATAGACACAAAACACAAAGGAAATGGAGCGAGCGTGTCATCGGGCTCTTCAAACCGAGCGGAGTTGATATGAAACACGCTGTCAGACGCTACATGTCTATAAAGCAGCAGTTGCACAGATGCACGATCGCGAATTTAAACAGAGTGCAACGATACACAAAATACTAATTCCAGCAGGGATTAAGTGTTGCCTTCATGCGTGCTAGCGGTACCAGCCTGAACTTATTCATTTCTAATTACAGAACATCTCGAAGCGTTGTACTCTTCTTATACAACAGCAACGTGCCAACAATCGCAATTCTGTTCAATTCAAGTCGAACTCGACATCGACGGTGTTGACAGGGAAGCCTCCGGGACCGAGAAACTGAGCCTTTCTTCTTACTAATTTGTATGGCAGAAATACCCTTAACATATACAGGTGTGCTCAGAAATTTACATACCCCTTGCAGAATCTGGAAATAAATAAATAACAAGCAGGATCATTAAAATTGCATTTTTTTAGTAATGCCCTGAACAAGCTGTTTCACATATTTACATATGGTCCACAAGACACAATAATAACTGAATTTACACAAATGTTAAATATTTATTTATTTTAAACCGCCACATCATTCCTGCCTACACCTAACATAATCCTAACCTTGCTAACGAAACTTAAAGAAAGTCTACAACATAATTACAGGATTGCCTAAACGTCCCCACGGACATCAGATTTCCCATGTCTCCCATAAACGTGGACACACTGAGTCTCTACAATGACGCAGACACTTCCTCATTCCACTGCCGAGGACGGCATTCAGAGAGCTGAATAAGGATCAGTGTTCTCTCAGCTTCGTCTCGGCCTTTCCTACCGCCAACAGCTTTCAGATCAGACTGAACCCTGAGAGACTCCAGATCCGTCTCAGTAGTGGTGACCTACTGTATCGGTCCTTCTCGGAGTTTAGGAAAGCCAAAAGGGATCACACACACGACAGGCTGCGATCTTATAAGATGCGGCGCTTACAAACCATCACCAATAGTCAATCAATCCTCTTTAACACATCCTGAAGTGCTTAATTCCTATTATACCATAGTGATTTGCCAAGGATGACCAGTTTAAATTTATTGATGAATAATGGAGAGCAAAATCCTCCATCCTGAGGACTTTCATGTGGTGGAAAACTCACTGACTGACACTGGAGACTCCTATAAACTATCCCTATCTATCTATCTGGTCCGTCTTCGCCGGTCACGAGTGGCCAGTGCAGACCACGACGATCTGCAGATCCTGGGTGAGCCCCATCCACTGAGGCCCCTGTCGTCATCGTTGGGACCAGACCTCAGAGGCCTGCTAGGTCTCACTAGGTCTGCGCACACATTCACACACCCATCCATACACTACGGACACTTTAGACTCGCCGATCAGCCTAACATGCATGTCTTTGGACTGGGGGAGGAAACCTCGACGCACGGGGAGAACATGCAAACTCCGCACACACATGGCCCTGGCGGGACTCGAACCCCGGACCCTGGAGGTGTGAGGCGAACGTGCTAACCACTAAGCCACCGTGTGCCCCTCCTATAAACTACTATAAATAAATTTAAATACATATAAATTTAAATAACATTTCTCATAGTTAAATAATAAAAATCTGTTTACTATTTGTAGGGCATCTCGCACTCAATGAAAGAATAACATTACATATGAAAATCATCTATGTTACACACAGAACCACAATCAGAGCCGTGTCTTTACAGAAAATTAATCAGCACCTTCTGATTTCAGAACTGTGGTTGCAATCTATCTAAAAGCTTCTTGCAGCAAGGTTACGTGAGGTCACCACGCCTGTCTCTCGGATATCGGCGGGAATGTGGAGGCTGACTGTCATTCTGTCATTACTCGTGTAACCTCGCAAACGGATTTTTTTTTTTTCAGGCACTGAGGTTGACAGCCGTCATCCATCCATCCATGGTTTCCAGAGACTCGAAAAGTGACATAGTGCAGACAGAAGGTGCGGTTAGACACATTTGAGCTGGGGATTGAGCTGTTTACATTGTAATCCTTTCTCCTTCACTCATGACCCTCTGAGGCTACGCACACGCACGCACGCACACACACACACACACACACACACACCACTTCCCTCTTTATAGAGGGATTTCTATACTGCGGAGAAATGCATTTCAAATCAAATAGCATGTGCTGTATCCATCATGAGGTAGCATCCATGACGACCACACTGGGATCGTAACCTTCGATTTTATGGTTTTGTCTGCTGTACAGTTTATACGTCTAATAATCAGCACTGACCTGCTACTCCTCCTGACATGTGCATGAATACTATTCTGTATCACACACAGTCACAGACAACCCAATTAATACAACAGAACTAAAACGAGAAGAGGGCAATCTGGAAATGGTGTTATTTATGGACAGTAAAAGGTTCCTTACTTAGTCTATTTTAAAACACACTGCTGTAGGGAGGCATGAATATTTATATTGAATAGTCATGAATATTCATAAGAAGACTCCCCAAAATACCTTTTAAAATGACAGCTGTGGCAAGATCGTGAACCTTTATGAGGTAAAGTCGAAGAGCCAATTTTATCAGCATCATACTCAAGTACAGGACCTCAGGGTAAATATAATCATACTCCATCTTAACATTATCTCGATCCAGATTGTGAACCGTTTATAGAGTTTTCTATATATCCATGTGCAGAAATATGACCTAAAACATCATCGATGTCAATCATAGTGACGACACTGGCTAATTGTTGATGTCTGAGTTCGTGTATGAGGAAGAAGACAGATGGCACATGTGAAGTGTGTTACACTGGCCTATGAGCAGCGGCTTGAAAAGCTTCAGCTGGTTTGTGACATGGAGGAAGAACATGGCAGGCTTTACCCTCCCCAGATGATATAGCTCATATGATGGGCTGATGGGAGTAAACTAGTTAGGGGAAAATGCATGTTGCATGTTTGCATGTTCTTGCCATATTCATTTATCTACATTTTTTTGTTAGGCAATAATACAAAACTACTATTTTCATATGTAACGCTAAAAATGGGGCTGTAACTTTGACGTAACAAAAAAAGGCCATTTTATATAACCAGGAAGTGCTGTTTCCTCTTCCTTTTCTGCAATCACATGGCATGGTGAAGGTCACCTTCAAAGGGCTCAAAAATGAGATACTTTTTTCAATAAAAATATTTCAACACTGAGATAAGTTAACATTTATTTTTGTGTCATTTAAACAGGTTTATATATTTTGAGAACTCAAAATGGTAATCGTTGCCATATGGCAACTAAATGTAATAATGGAACTGTTTGCATCTTATTTTCTAAATGTTATGTTCTATGCAAGAGAAAGAATTAAAACATGTTTGGACACCATGCAAGTTATCCATCTCGTTCTTTGTCTTTCTCTCACCTGGGAGGGGGCGCTGGAGGACAAACCCCCGCTGAGCTCTCCGATGCGTGCGGCCGCTGTAGGGTTCGAGGAGCTGATGAGCACGGGCCCGCTGATCTCCATGGAGTGGCGCTGCGGTGGCGGGGCCAGGCACGGTTTATGGGACATGGTCAGTGAGGTGAACGAGTGGCGCTTCTTGCTGTTCTTTTTCTCCCCTGGTGCTTTTTGTGAGCCGTTGGCTTGGGGGCCTGCCGAGGAAGAGGAAGAACCCTCGGAAGAGTCGTCTGGCACCTTGTCGAGCTCGATGAGCTGCCGTGCAGCCGAGTTAAACTGGGTGACAGAGCAAAGACAGATATTCAGGAAGTTAGAGAGCAATTTATGCAAGTATTATTTTGTGGGAAGCCTATTGTCGAGATGAAGACGATAGCAGATGTAAAGGACGGCAGGATCAGAAGACGAAGAAAAAGCAGGGGAGTGGGAGGAAAAAGAGACTCAGCCACATATTACTGTCACTCAGGAGCGGCTCCGCTCAACGCACATGAAGAGATGAGATCGTAGGCAGCATGGGAAAAGGGAATCAAAGGAAAGCATAAAAGCTTTAGCTTGTGACAGAACCTTGTTACTACCGCTCTCACACACACAAAAAAAAAACCCAACACCGGAATGGAAAACTCGACACCGCTGCATAAAAGCAGCCAATCAGAAGTGGAACTGTGCATCTATATTGAGTTCACCTGCATGTCCTGGAGCACATACATACTCATTACGCTAACTGAGTCAAGCTTATACATGCACAGACACTACAAGTCAAAGTTGATGTTTAAGGCGTGTGCGCATTAGCCACAGAGCATTCTCTCCTCACCAAATACCCATTACTAACCCTGTATTATAATATTATAATCTTAAAGAGTGGACATCAGCCAAGGCCTATTGATATACAAAAGTGGATTAGAAATTGGTTATATTATATTAGATAGAATTTTATATATTACATTTATATATACAGTGGTGTGAAAAAGTGTTTGCCCCCTTCCTCATTTTCTGTTCCTTTGCATGTTTGTCACACTTAAGTGTTTCGGAACATCAAACCAATTTAAACAATAG
>JAFFST010053993.1:35461-46045 GCA_022414735.1 Noturus placidus
TGTTTGGATTTTTTTTCACCTTTAATAATAAACACCTTCATTTACAAATTGCATTTTGTGTTTACTTGTGTTGTCCTTGACTATTGTTTAAATTGGTTTGATGTTCCGAAACACTTAAGTGTGACAAACATGCAAAGGAACAGGAAATGAGGAAGGGGGCAAACACTTTTTCACACCACTGTATTATAATTGGGCGGCTGTGGCTCAGTCGGTAGAGCGGGTTGTCCACTAATCCACTAATGGTAGGGTTGGCGGTTCGATTCCCGGCCCACATGACTCCACATGCCGAAGTGTCCTTGGGCGAGACACTGAGCCCTAATTTGCTCCCGATGGTAAGTTAGCGCCTTCCATGGCAGCTCTGCTACCATTGGTGTGTGAATGTGTGTGTGAATGAGACACAGTGTAAAGCGCTTTGGATAAAAACGCTATATAAGTGCACCATTCACCATTTAATTCATTAGATTTTCACAGAAGTCGTAAGAGATGACAAAAAGAACTCGGCTAAGAAAATGCAGCAAAAATTATAATACTTGGTCATGTATTTATTGAAGAAAAGAATCCAATATTACATATCTGTGAGTGGCAAAAGTAGATTGTGTACACATGGAGGAAATTCAAGACCATTGTTACCCTCCCCAGGAGTGGAGCCCCAACAAATATCACTCCAAGAGCAAGATATGTAATAGTCCATGAGGTCACAAAGGAGCCAGGGTAACATCTAACCAACTAAAGGCCTCGGTAACACTGGCTAATGCTAATGTTCTTGAGTGCACCATCAGAAGAACCCTGAACAACAGTGTTGTGCCTGGCAGGGTTACAAGGAGAAAGCCACTGCTCTCCAAAAAGAACATTGCAGCCCATCTGCAGTTTGTTAAAGATCAACCGGACAAGCCAGAAGGCTGTTGGAAAAATGTTTTGTGGATAGATGAGACCCAAATAGAATTTTTGGTTTAAATGAGAAGCGTTATGTTTGGAGAAAGGAAAATACTGCATTCCAGCATAAGAACCTTCTTCCATCGGTGAAACATGGTGGTGGTAGTGTCATGGTTTGGGGCTGTTTTGCTGCATGTGAGCCAGGATGACTTTCCATCATTGATGGAACAATGAATTCTGAATTATACCAGCGAGTTCTACAGGAAAATATCAGGACATCTGGCCATGAACTGAATCTCAAGAGAAAGTGGATCATGCAGCAAGACAACGACCCTAAACACACAAGACATTCTATCAAAGAACGGTTAAAGAAGAATAAAGTTAATGTTTTGGAACGCCAAAGTCCTGACCTTAATCCAATAGAAATGTTGTGGAAGGACCTGAAGCGAGCAGTTCATGTGAGGAAACCCACCAACATCCCAGAGTTGAAGCTGTTCTGTACTGAGGAACGGACTAAAATGCCTCCAAGCTGATGTGCAGGACTGATCAACACTTACCCCAAACGTTTATCTGCAGTTATTACTACACAAGGGGATCACAACAGATACTGACAGCAAAGGTCACATACTTTTGCCACCCACAGATATGTAATATTGGATCATTTTCCTCAATAAATAAATTATTATAATATATATATAGTATAATATTTTTGTCTCATTTGTTTAAATGGGTTCTCTTTATCTACTTTTAGGACTTTTGTGAAAATCTAATGATGTTTTAGTTCATATTTATGCACAAATATAGGAAATTCTAAAGGGTTCACAAACTTTCAATAACCACTGTACAACCACTGGCAAAAATAATGGACTCACTACACTTGAGGGACGCTCACTCAGATTTTTTTTTTTTTTAAACAAAATCACAGATATGATTTTTTTTTTGTTTAATAGCTGAATATTCTGACTTTGTGAAACATACCTCAAACAAATTAAATGAAATTGTTTTAATTACAGACGTGTTTTTTTTTTTCCAGATCAAGTAGAGGGGAAAAAAATATGGAATCACTCATTAGTGAGGAAATTATTACTGAAGAATCAAAATACAAAACAACAATTAGTACTTTGTTGTTCCTCCTCGGGATTTTATGACGGTCTGGATCCTTTGATTCGTCGTGTTTTTAATAACTAATGAAAAACAATATGCTCCATCAAGCTGGTTCCAATGTTCTCGAAAGCAGTTGACGGATCAGCATCGCAGGATCGAGCCTCGTCATGGACCACCATACATTTTCAGTCAGATTGAGATCCAGATTGTTGTCTGGCCAGGTCATTGAGTAATCTTGCCTTTCCTGAAGAAACGCTTCAGCACTCTTCTGTGTGGATTATCATCCTGAAAAATGACCTCATCACCATCAAACCTATTTATTAATCAATGAAATGAGAAAAAAGTGTCCAAAGCGTCAGTGTACACCTGTGTATTGATTGTTGAGATCTCTGATCCTCTACCTGACATGAAACCCCAGATCATACATGAGTCATGGAGAATGTGATTGTTTTCTTCAGGCAGTCGTCTTTATGTTTCATAAGAACAGCGCCAGACAAAAGTTCCAGCATCATCAGATTCGTGATTCATCACTGAATATCTCGTTCGTCCTCACGCCATGATTGCTTCTCTTTGGCCCACTGTAACCGTGTTTTCTTCTGTTCAAGTGTTAGTGCTGGTTTTCATTGCGCTTTTCTGCATGTAAATTCCATTTCATTCAGCCGATGTCTTACAGTTCTCTCACAAACATCGACTCCTATTTCCGCCCATTACTTTTTCATTCGTTTTGTTGTGCCTCTTCTATTTTCAAGGCCTATTGCTTTGACATCTTCCATGGACTACCTGTAGGTTTTCCTTTTAACCTTCCCATTTTGTGTATACTTGCACCAGATTTTAGACACAGCTGACTCTGAACAACCGACATCTTTTGTTGGATTTCCTTCTTGAAGTAGTTTGATCATCCTTTCCATTGTTTCATTGGAGTACTCCCTAGTTAGGGTTATCTTTCCTTTCAAAAAGTCCAAGGTTAAGGTCTGTCGGCGCTCTCTTAACTGCAGACCAATTTTGCATTTTTAGATTTGGGCTGGGATTCGTTTTAGAAATGCAAATCACAGAGTGATTCCATATCTTTTCCCTCTGCTTGATCTGGAAAACAATTTGCCATTAATTAAAATCATTTCATTTAACTTGTTTGAAGGATGTCTCACGAAGCCAGAATGTTCAGCGATTAAATAAAAATCGTTTTGTATCAGATCTGTGACTTGTTTATTTGCTACGAAATAATAATAATAAAAAAAAGACAGTGGAACGAATGTGGTGATTTCATAATTTATATAGTTATAAAGAACAGATCATTGTAGCGGACCACAGGAACAGCACGAGTGCCGACCCCCACCCCCACCCCCACCCCTTTTGTCACTCTCCTTCACACAGCTGTGTGCGTGTCTCTTCTCTCGTCAGCCGGGTCTGATATTACACACACAAAGGCGCTCGCTTGTTCTTGGAAACAAGCCGGCATAGTGAAAATAGCTACGGCTTTTGTAATCCTTGTCCCTCCGCCCCCTCTCTTCCCCCACTCCCTTTATTTCTCTGTTTGCATGTGAGTGGCACTGCTGAAGACCTGCGTGTGTGACAGCAGCTATTTTGGACTGTTTTGACGCTTATTTTAGGGCCCAGGTCAGTGACGGAGAGACAAACACTAGACAGAATGAAGTTGTGAGAAGAGAGTAACTACTCTGTTGAAAGAGTGAGTGACCAAGTGGCTGAATGAGTGCACAAGTGACTGAGGGACTGCCCGACTACCTAAACACCTGACTGAGTGAGTGTGAGTGAATTAATGGGTGAGTAACTGACTGCCTGGGTAAGTGACTGCCTGTCTGAATGAGTGCTTGAGTGAGAGAGTAACTGACTGCCCGAGTGACTGAGTGAGTAACTAAGTGACTGCCTTACAGCAAGTGCCTGTCTGAGTGACTGATGCATTGACTGAGTGGTTGCCGAGTCACTGACGGCATGACGGACTAAGCACAATCTTCCGTGCACAGAAGGATAACTGATAAGACGGAAAGGCATGAGCGTATGAGCGTAGAGTGTGTAGGATGCGAATGTGTGTGAAGAACTGAGTGACGATATGAAGGACTGTGTGCACGTGAGGAATGGGGATCGGTGAGGTTACACCTCGACTCCCCCAACAGCCTCACCAGCTGTCCTATTCAAACCCACGAGGCTATTTCGCGTCAGTCATTAGCAAAGTGACTGCTGTTTTGCCACACAAGAGGTTGTCACGCAACTCTGTTCAATTTAGAGCTCTGCCATTCAGGAGCTTCACTGACAGCATGTCAGACAGTTTTAACAGTTTTAGCGCTGAGTAATTGAGCATGCTGGCGGTTATTGAAGCTGATGGAGATGTGCTTCTCAATGGGTCAGCTATACCGTCATGGATGCGTCTACTGAATCCTCAAATGGAAGATGATTATAGCAGCATGTCCAAGAAACAAGAGCTCAATTTTCTTGTATTGTTTTTTTTTTTTAACAAGTCAATACCAAACCACACTAGTTTCCCCCAATCACACAGCTATCAACTAGGAAGTTCGCAAACGTGAACATGTGCTTCCACGTCATCTTTTCAAAAGCGGAAGGAAAAGCACCTTCGTCCATAATACACAAGGTTACAGATACCCAACACAGACCTGTGTCAACACTGCCAATCCTACCACCAGAAAGCAGAGCCAATCAATCATGCCCTCTGGTACTCATGGTCATGGATGGCTGTGAGAACCTTTTTACCCTCGTTCCACTCGGGAACCCAATTAAAATGAACACACTGTTACTTATATGCTGATCCCTACTGTGTTAAATCATATGTGGCTGTGGCTCAGTCGGTAGAGCGGGTTGTCCACTAATCTAGCACCTTGCATGGCAGCTCTGCTACCATTGGTGTGTGAGTGTGCATTTGTAAGTTGCTTTGGATAAAAGCGTCTGCTAAATGAATAAATGTAAATGTAAAATATGCTACTGTATGTTAGGTCATAGGTTGGGGGTCGCACGAGATCTTTACCATCCATTTATAGCCGTTCTATTCAGATAAACCTTACTTATGGATTTTTTTTTTAAATAATAATGAAAACCAAACAAAAGGGAAACCCTCTATTGGAAGGATGCCTCAAAAGGGACAAGTCTATTTTTTTTATAAATTGACAAATCTGGCAATGCGCTCTTAACTGAAACATGGAAATCCATCAGAAATGGATTACCTCAACGTAGGATATGGGGAAGATGCCGATCTTATCTCCCAGCATTCCCTCAGCCCAGTTCTGGTCCACTCGTCGAATAACGGTCAGGATGTCGTCCTGCAAAGCAGATAAATTAGACACATTACATACAGAAACCATCAGAGGCATGAAAAAAACTGTACTTAACTCTCAAAGAGTTCATTAATTCACGTTAACTGTACTGGCCATCATACAAACCAATCAAGTGCTTACTCTTGACCAGTGGTCACCAACCCTGATCCTGGAGATCTACCTTCCTGCAGGTTTCATCTCCAACAGAATCTCAGTCAGACACCCATTTGAGTTGATCAAGAGCTTGTTAAGACAATCATTAGATGCTCAGGCATTGACACCGCATGTTCTGTATGTGTACTGGTTGTATAGCGATGCTGTAGTCAAGTTGGTCAGTAATGTTATGCTAGAAGGTTTTCCTGTATTGTACGACATAAAAAGCAGCATTTTCAAAAGTATGCTAAAAGAGAAAGTATGTAAGCCACTGAAAAACCCATATCAGTCCATACAGGATTTCGCTGGGGATTTTTGTGATCTTTGCAGCCAAAAATGCTCGATTTTGTTGCGGCTTTTTTCAAAACATGCAATGAATCTGTAAAAAAACGCGATTGCACGGTCGTTCACAGTGATGTTTGTTGGTAAATGAGAACTTGAAGCTGTTCTCATGTTTGATGCAGGTGAATCAAAGAGGGCTTTGGCTGAATGCACGTTGTGATGACGTCACATGACGCGTCTTGAGCCAAATCTGTAGTATTTATTGTTTTTAATTGCAAGCTCCCGCGAATATTGCAAAGTTTGCTTCATTTTGCGTTCATTTCTGCGATCGCAAAATCCTGGAGGGACTGCCGTACCGGTCGACCACGAACCAAACTTCAACGGGTCCCTCGAAACTGACAAATCTTTATGAGAAAAGAATCCACTTCTGAATTTATGAAGACAGAAAAAAAAACGAGCTGTTTATGTTCTTTGCAAAACCTGTGTAACTATGAAGTAGCGCAAGTTCCTCACCTTTGAGAAGGGAAGGCAGTCCTTGTCAGCCTCCTTGTCCTTCAGCTCAAAGTCGTACAGGGCCTTGCACTGTGGCGGCGGCTGTGGGAGTGGCTTGATCACCTGCACGAAGCTGGCCGGGAAGAAGCCGTGCACTCCGCCCACTTCGCCGTGGTACCAGTTCTCGTCCACCTGCCGGCGCAGGATGATTATGTCGCCCTTGCTGAACTTGAGGTCGCCGGGTTCCTTGCCGTCGTAGTTGTACAAGGCCTTGGCGCAGGGAAGCTGGGGGACTCCCTGCAACGAGAAGTAGTCTGGGTTGAGTCCAATTTGTCCAGAATTTTAAACAACAGTACTCAAAGGCGCATTTATTCCTAAAATGTGCTGAATGGGGAAAAACCAGGGAGATGTGTAGGAGTGCGAGTGTGTAAAACACTGACGGCTTCTATGCTCCTATTATACACTCTTTACTGGAGGTTTCTTAAACGCTAACAAAGGACCATTAACTGCAATCTATACAGGCAATGACTCTCAGGATTCACGCAAAAAGCAGCGGGATAAATCTCTGCCTTGCTCCAAAAGACACACACACACACACACACAATGCCAGCCCTGATTTGTCTGACTGACTGCTTGCATTGCCTTGCATTTCAGCCCCATCTGTGTTGCTTCACTCACTGACAAGCCCCTTGTCCCAGAATGCTCCGGGGTTCGCCCAAGGATCCACAATACCGCGAGCCGAGACCCATTTATCAGTGTGTGAAGAGCTTTGTGGTGCTGGCCCAGTCATCTGGAACCAGTCAAAGCTCCATTCAGCAGTGACAATGATCCACAGGCAGGGGGAAGGGAGCTCGAGTGCTTCTCCACCACAAACTTCCTCTACTCGGCTTCAAACACAGGGCAAAATCCTAAACAACTCAGCACACAGTCTCCATGCTTAAAAAAATAAATAAATAAATAAAGTGAGTGGGGGTTGGCACGACTGTACTGTTTACAACTAATGACCCCTAGAAGTGCACACGGGAGGATCAGCACACCCTCGCTGCCATTAATGTGCTACAAAGCGGAGAAAAGGACAAGCATTCACTGGAACGTTCTGCAAATTTTAAACAGATTTCCCAAAATGTTTCCCGGCCATCCCAGAAGTCCGATCTCAAACTAGCCAACGGAGGAACAGATGATGTGTCTGGGCTGTCAATGTTTTTCCATTTAGAATCGCCTCGAGTGCAAGACTCAGCTGCTGATATGCCAATCATTAGCATTTTCCCTCCTATCCATCAAACCAAGGGGGGGGGGGGGGGGGGGGGTTGGATTGCTTCCTATTGGCTTTCTGCTAAACATTGTTTTTTTTCTTATGAAAAGCGTGTTACTTGTTTCCCAGCATCCTCTGAACGGCGGATAATAAGGACATTTTCTGGCTGTTGGTAACCCGTATAAACGATATTAATGTCAGTCTGTATTCATCAAATCCTTATACATTCGACTTCAGTTACACGAGTTACAACTCTGAGCTATTTAACAATCTCAGCCATGTTGACTTGTGTGTGGTATTAAATACACGGTTTCCAGACCTCCAAAACTTATGACTGGATGTGCACACTGGAGCTTTCACTTTCCTGCTGAGCCAGCTAGGAAATATACGATTTTGAAAACCACATCTGTCCAGGATTTATCAAGCATTGGACCTCTTTCTACAAGCTGGATACGAACATCCCTCTCTCTCCACTGTCAATCACAACGACACTAGCCAATCATGGGCATCCGTGAGCTCATGTACGAGGAAGAGGATGTACCTCGGAGTGTGTTACACAGCCCTGTGATGCAGCATGAGCAGCAGTTTGAGATTGGCTGGCTTCATGTGTTTCAGAGAAAGATATTAACTGGTTTTTTTTTTTTATTATTATTATTTTACATCTCTTTTATACAACTGAGCAGTTGAGGGTTAAGGGCCTTGGCTTCAGGTTAATAAATATATCCAATATCCACCTGAGATTTAAGACACATTCCAGTTGTGCGCGCACAGCATTGTGTTTTTGGGGGGAATTTACAGCCACAATGGTACAAGATCTTTGATAACAAACCCAAAGCTCACGGTCCAGTGCCCATGTTAAATCCCTCTGTACTTCTCGCCCCTCCTCCCCCTCAACGTTCCTCGTTCTTTTCCATCCCCACTACGGGCCTCTCACAGAACCAGCTGTCAGCACATTTACAGACCGAGCCACTTCTACCAGGAAGAAGGAGGACGGCGAACCATCTAACGAAAGTATGAAGCCGGGGTGGTCTTTCTGTGCACGTGTTGGTTTTTTTTTTATGGTTTGAGTGTCAGGTGTATCGTAGTAGGGGAATAATAGCACAGGAAGAACATAAAAGAAAACCTTTGTGAGTGCACGTTTCTTGAATCCTTTCATTTCCACGTCAGAAATCACGCGCGATTCTGAGCTTTATGAACTCGAGATGCGTTCCGTATACACCGGTTATGAACTAAACCAGCTCACTGACCCATACTCAGTCACTTCTCCATAATGGACACTGTATTACTGTAAGCAAAACCTGCGTTGCATCATGTTTTTAAAATCTTTTATAATAAAATGTAAATAAAAAGGCGATGCATAACTCCACTTTCTTCTCCTAAAACACGAACAGTTCTGTCTGAGCTCAGGCTTTTCTGTCTGCTCTCCATCTTTTCACACCTGTCCTGCACTCTGGTCTGTGGTTATAAAATACAAAAAAAAAAAAAAAAAAAAAAAAAAAAAAAAAAAAAAAAAAACCACGAGAGAGCAGATAAGGTGCTTGACCTGGCACAAACTTTTGTCTTAAACTGCACATTAATCATCATCTCTGCGGAATTCTCGAATCTGATTGGTCAGGTGTTGGTTCATTTTGTATTACAGCACTTCTGTGGAATAAAACACTTCTGAACATTGTGATTACAGGGAAAATCATCAACTTCCGGTCTGATTCTCATCACCTGCGCTCATTGTTGATTACCGTTCTGCAACAGCACTACTTCTTTGTAGTCTCATTCTCTGTATTAGGCTCCAGATCACGGCATCAAGTTCCTTGCTCGTCCGACATCAAGTTGTGCATTCCATCGCAGGTCCTGAGAGACTCTGGAGCCATTTTGCGGTCGCCTCGGGCCACTACAGACACGCAGGGTGGAGGCTAATCAGTCAGCTCGAATCTGTCTTGATGGCTAATGCAATTAGGGCCTGGAGCTGTCTAAGGTGTGGCAGGAAGCACACAGCATCAACACGTGTCAACATGTCAACAGCCAGCTAGAATTGCACATGAAAGAGCGGACTCAGTCACTCACTCAGACACTGAGGACTATTAAATCCTGAGAAGCTCATTCGCAATTTATATCTCAACTCACGGCACCAGCCGAAAACAAACTGCGCATATTAACGGACGACGTTCGGACAGTTGATTTGTTACAGCTTGTCCAACGTACGTCTGGCGCAGATGTTTCTTCTGCACGTATACGTCCGCTTAGTCTGAGCTGATGATAGTTATCATATGTTACTCCGAATACAGGGCGGAAAGCGTTTATTCCAGAGGCAGTACAAATCCGTTCTGTGACATGTTTGTCTATAATGATACGTTTCCCAGACCGACGCCTGGAACTCGTTATAATCACATCAAGTTCTTCCAACAGGTATATAATCTCCGGCTTTTGTAACATGAATACAGCTGAGCACCTTCTGGACTTGTTGCATCAGCAGCCTTGTAATGGCACTTTATCTTCACAGCAAACGTCAAGCTTTGTTTCCTTGTTTGTTTTGTAATGAATGTTCTCCACAGGATGCACTTCTGCTTCGACTTCTTTTCTCGCAAGCACACGCCTAAAACACACGTCACACTGCGCTCGGTCGGCACGCGAGTCTGAACGGCTGAAGGGTGCAAGTCATGTGACCATGACGAGTAGGCATGAGCATTACGGATTCATTCCCCTGCTGATGATTTTCCAATTCAAAAAATACAAATAAAATCAATCATCAACAATCGTGACACGACAGGACTTCAGTTAAAAAAAAAAACCCCGCAACATTTCATTTCTAACCATCATAACCCTTAATATTAACTGTAAAGGGTTAGATTTGATAATTCCTTGAAGGCCTGTTTAATCTTTATTTGCAGCTCTTTTCTCTTTAGACCATTTTTTCGGATGTCATTTTTGCCAGTAGCGTTCCTAATAAACAGAGTGATGCTAACTGTATCCGGTGTTAACAATATACAGTGCCTTACGAAAGTATTCGGCCCCCTTGAACTGTTCGACCTTTTGCCACGTTTCAGGCCTCAAACATAAAGATATAAAACTGTAATTTTTTGTGAAGAATCAACAACAGGTGGGACACAATCATGAAGTGGAACGAAATTTATTGGATATTTCAAACTTTTTCAA
>JAFFST010053996.1:17306-32926 GCA_022414735.1 Noturus placidus
TTCACACCACTATATATATATATATATATATAATCAGTGCTTGTTAAACAGAAATGTGATAGAGGTGCAGGTGGTCATGTGACATTGATGTATTACGGTGCAGTGGCTGCTGGGAAATGAAGTCCAGAGTTCCTTCCTTGATACATTACAATCCGCATAACTTTTCTGTACGTTCATGCTACAGAGCTGTTGAAGATAAGTTGCTGACTCTGAATACAGCATATTGTCATTGACAGCATTTTAACTTCATTCATTTAGAACAGATTTCTGTTAAAGTAACCAAGTGATAAATGAACTGGTTTACATTGAAAGATTTAAAGGTCAAACAAACACCCCTGAATTCTTTGGTCTAGTCAGATTCACTTCAGCAAAGAGGACATCTATTCACACTTAGAAAGTCATTCATAAACAACAGGAATGATAAATCTGACTGGGAAGAGTAGAGTAGAGAAATAGTCAAATATATTTTATCCAAAGCGACTTACAAATGAGACACACTCACACACCAATGGTAGCAGAGCTGCATGCAAGGTGCTAGTTTGCCATCGGGGGCAACTTAGGGTTCAGTGTCTTGCCCAAGGACACTTCGGCATGGGATCACCCGGGCCGGGATTCGAACCGCCAACCCTACGATTAATGGATTACTGGACAACCCGCTCTACCGACTGAGACACAGCCGCCCCATTCTTTAAAGTATGATCTGAGGAATGATCCATCTGTCAGGAAGTATTAACAATCCTTAGGTATCATTAAAGCATTTAATCCAGTGGTTATTGCTGGGGAAACCTATATGCAAGTCAGAGAAACTCTGTGCAGGTCTCGACACAGTGAGTTTCAGTTGGTGGAGACTTCTTGCTGCAACCCAGAGTTTGAAGATAGTTAGCATTCCACAGTGAGTGTCTGACCCTCCATTTCTATTTCAGCTAACTTTAGTCATTGTGGAGAAAGAGGCTAAAGCTCTGATTTAAAGGTTTCAACCGGATTATGCATCAGGATAATTTCATGTGCTGTATCGTTACACTATTAACAATTCTGTTCAGAACAGTGTGTCTCGCCATGGCTCAGCAGCAAACGACTGAGATGACAGAGCGCAGTAGAACAACAGATCCTTAAGCCATTTTTCATGCATATGTGTCAAAAAACAAGTGTGACGATACACTTTAATGTATAGTGAAAATAAAAATGAACAAACTTTTGCTTAATGACAGCTAACACATCCAGACACCGCTGAATGTGACAGTATTTTAAGGAAAATAGAGACTAGTTTGACTGCGAATGACATTAATACACACACACACACACACACACACAGTTATGCATATTCTTTCTCCAGTATTCCTGAGGATACTAGCTAGGGTGTAGTCTTGTGTGAAGGTCTTATGTAGGATGCAAACAGAGTGATTAAGGAGCGATTTGCCCTAACTGAAAGTTGGGGGATTACAGGGAAGAAATGTGAGAACGCTAAATAGTGAGGACTATAGTCAAGCCCACCATTGTCAAGTCCAAGACCAGGACTAGCCTAGGTTGAGTCAAGAATGAGTCTTAAGTGGGTTAAAGCTAAGTCAAGATCAAGTACAATTGAAAGTGAGCCCGAGTTGACGCCTGGTCTTCAGGGGGTTGAGGCCAAGTCCAGATTTACTCCAAATGAAAGCAAGATCAATTCAAGATAAAATCTTAAGTGGGTCAAGACCAAGTCAAGATCAAGTACATGTGATCGTGAAAGTGAGTTGAGTCTTCAAGGAGACGAGGCCAAGTCCAGATCAAATCCAAATGAATACTGAGTTCAAATGAAAGTGAGACTGAGTCGAGACCAAGTCTTTCATGGGGTAGAGACCAGGTCCAGATCAAATCCAAATGAATACTGAGTTCAAATGAAAGTGAGACTGAGTCGAGACCAAGTCTTTCATGGGGTAGAGACCAGGTCCAGATCAAATCCAAATGAATACTGAGTTCAAATGAAAGTGAGACTGAGTCGAGACCAAGTCTTTCATGGGGTAGAGACCAGGTCCAGATCAAATCCAAATGAATACTGAGTTCAAATGAAAGTGAGACTGAGTCGAGACCAAGTCTTTCATGGGGTAGAGACCAGGTCCAGATCAAATCCAAATGAATACTGAGTTCAAATGAAAGTGAGACTGAGTCGAGACCAAGTCTTTAAAGTGTCGAAAGCCCAGTCAAGTTCAACTCCAAATGAAAATCCTTGTAGAGGCCAAGGCTTTACTTCAACTAGTTGACTTCATCGGTGCACTACACCAATGGTTAGTCTGTTTGCTAGAAGAAGAAAAAAAATCACTTCTTGCCAAACTTTCTGCATGTGAAACGAAAACAATAACGTTATTTTAACATGCTTTCTGTCAGGACTTATTTAGTGAAACCAAAGTCCAAGTACAAATGCCAGTAAGTCTTAGACAAGTCCAAGTCAATACAGAAAATGTCTCGAGACATATTGGCATAATGGTTTATATTCTCAATAGCAATCAGAAAATATTACTGTGGGCAAATAAATGAATTGAATATGAAACATTAAACTGCTATTTAAAACTTCTTAAACCGAGTAGAAAATGGACTTTTGAAAAGAATGTAAAACTTTGTCACTGTGTTATACTAATATCTCCACCAGTGTGTCTGAGACATGCTCCCTGGGCAAGAAGGATAACCAAATTCAGTACACCTATTTAAATCAAGCGTGGCTTGCATGGTGGTGGAAACAGCAACAACATAAAGATCCTTAATTTGTCAAACCTGCACTGTTCTCTGGAAATGCATTATGCATTTGTAATCTCAGAAGTAAAATAAATAAAAAATAATAAATGGTACACTTACTGTATATAGCGCTTTACACTGTGTCTCATTCACCCATTCACACACACCAATGGGAGCAGAGCTGCATGTAAGGTGCTAACTTGCCATCAGGAGCAACTTGGGGTTCAGTGTCTTGCCCAAGGACACTTTACTATGTGGAGTCACATGGGCCGGGAATCGAACCGCCAACCCTACGATTAGTGGACAACCTGCTCTACCACCTGATCCACAGCCGCCCAAGGACCCTAACTCTTAATGCATGGTTCAACCTAATGTTTCTCCACTATCTAGAAGCGCAATGCTTTTTTTTTGATGGAGGACTAAAGTCACAGTGAAAGGAATAATGTACGATCAGAATGCATATCTTCCTGATTCAAGATGTTCTTCCTCAGTTCACATTTAAAACTCTTGACTTTGGGTTTCAGTCAAAAATGTCTTTCAGTGAGTGGTCACTTAAAGCTCCAGAAGAGCATGCTGTTGGTCTGACTACAAATGATTATCAAAGTCATACGAGTCTCAAATCTGCTGCTCAGGGACAGAGATTCTGAATTCAGAAAAGGCTTGGAGATGGAGCAGAAGCATCATTTTCAGTTAGACATTCCTCAGGAACATGTCCACATTCCCCTTCTCAACCTGCTCGCTGCTCTTTCCCCAGTTTTCTCATGACCTCCTTGAATTTGTCAGGCAATGGGCATCATTCATCAGTCTTCGAGTAAAGTTGTGTGTAAATTTCTGTGTAATGTTTATGCTCATGCCGCATTTTCACCAGTTTCAGAAACACAGAAACATATTTCTCTGTGTATGTTGATTAATAGCAATCATCCGTGAATCTCCAGCCATGTGCACAGCACATTTGCGTGTGCTGATGCTCACAAAACTCCATAAAAAGGCCAAGTTTATAGAGCGAAAAGTATAAAATGGCTACTAAATGGCTAAAAAAACAATTTCTCTGAGGTGGTTGATGTTGAAGTCCTTTCGACTCGTGTCTACGAGAATAAAAACATGAGGCAGCATTTCCCACAGAGTCACAGCCCCTGAAAAGACCAAAGTGTTGAGAGAAATTACCGAAGTGAATTATGAACATTGTTTTAACACAAAAACTGAGTGAAAAAATAAAATAAAACCACTGCTAACTGCCAGAATTTCTCTTCTACGAGGGAGGCCAATCCATAACAAAGCTTTTTTTTTTTTTTTTAAATTGACCAGATGCTGTGGCAAATAGAACCAACTTATAAGCAAGCTTTTCGTCCTCAGGGAATCGTGTGCTAAGTCTTTCAGTAATATAAATTCTGCCTCGGCTTACAGCTTATCATGTGCACAGAACAACCCATTTTATACGCGGGCATTTCATCTGAATCGAACAACTTGCTGAGTTGAGCTATGTACAGTGTATGTAATATTTCATTAATGCCATTTAGGCATATACAGTATGAAACGATGGGTCATTTTTTTTAAATTTGTGTGTGTGTGTGTGTGTGTGTGTGTGTGTGTATTTGAAATAAATAAGCAATTTGAACTTGTCATACAGTACTGTGCAAAAGTTTTAGGCACATGCAAAGAAATGCTGTAGAGCAAAGATGACTTTAACATTAAAAAAAAGTACCATGAAGAGCAGTAAACTGTACTAAATGAAGCAAAGTCAGTACTTGGTGTGACAAAAAAAATAAACAGTAGTCTCGGGTAGAGTTAGTGCAGTTTTATAAGGAAGTGAGCTGTAAGATTCGGTGTTGGAAAACTAATGTTTGGGAATTTATAATGTTTTTGTACTGACTTGATAATGTAGAAGTCATAAAAGAAAAATCTGTAACAAAGTTTGTGATAAAAAAAAAAAAAAAATGGGTGCCTAAAACTTTTCACAAACGGTATATACTGTATATCCACATCATCCATCCATCCATCCACATATCCTACAGGGGGGCACAAGGCTGGTCCATCAGGGGGGGCACAAGGCTGCTAATCCATCACAGGGCACAATCACATACACATTCACATTCACACACTCATTCATACACTACGGACACTTTGGACACGCCAATCAGAACACCATGTATGTGTTTGGACTGGGAGCACGGGGAGAACGTGCAAACTCCACATAAACAGAGCCGTGACGGGACCCCGGAGGTGTGAGGCGAACAGTCCTGCAAACAAAATAAATATTCCACTGATTCCTCAGGTTTACCCATACAAAACAGCCCCAATAACAAATTTATCTCCACCCACTTTTTAAAGCTAATTTGCATAATATACAAGACTTACTTTAACGGTGTGAATAGAACCCACAAACCCTGGAGGTGTGAGGCGTGATGTCAGTGTATAATCTACTGTGTGTGTGTATATATATATATATATATATATATATATATACAAATGCATACAAAATACAACTCACTCCTGAGTAGGATATGAACAATTTCCCAAATTTCCATGAATACCAATCGCTCATAGAACAATTTACTCATAAATCCACTCATAAACGAGGCGCGCTGTGAGCATATTTGAATTCCAGCACGGACATAAAGTAAGATTATTACGTCTATCAGATGGGTATACAAGATATGTGAGTCACTTTGAACTACTGTATGTGCTACGTGTTCCAAACAGGAAGCTGTATAATCAAAGACAAAATTCATCATTCAAGGGACTATTTCATCTGTAAAACCATCTCACATCTGTGTGCATGATGAATAGTTAATATTCTCAGCCTATTTATTGCACAACAGAGCAGGCAGTCATGATTTTACTGGATGAGTCCTTATGAGATTAAATGGAGTTATTGCTGTCTGTAGAGCCCTGCTCATGTCTGTTGGGAGAGGTTTGCCTCAGATCATCGACAGATCTTTAGATTATGCGTCTTCATAAACATGTACGTATTTATAATGGGTAAAGTATACATATAAAACTACTAACATAAACCCGACTGTCCCATGGACCGCTTTAACCCAGTTTGCTTTGAAGTTTATGAAAAATATCTCGCCCTGTGCACTTTCCACAGCAAAACAACAAACCTTCAAGCAATTTTTCATCATGGCAGTTGTGAGTAAATGCACATAGTCGGGAGGCATCCGAGAATGAAAATGTATTCGCACCCCTAATTCTCGTTATTAGTTGACATTTAACATTGTTTGCCTTTTCCGCAATACGATAACTGATAGTGTTGTTATACTATTCTGTGGAATTTACACAGTATTGCTGGCAACCTGTGCGGAGATCTTAATGCATAGTTCAACTAATAGCCAGTGTTGCAGGAACGAGAGTCTTAGAAATCCCATGAGCCTTTTGTAATTAAATATGCCTCCTCAAATAAAGCAGTGAAGATTTGACAGTTGGTTATTATAATACGTTTTTGGTTATACAGACTCATCACAAAGGGAACGTTGGCTTATTTTTTAGTGTTGGTCACTGTATGTGTAAAATTCATATTAATCTCCGATTAACACTATTAACACTGTGAACATAATTTGTCATAGCAGGGGTCTTCAACGTTTTCCAGGCCAAGGACCCCCAAACTGATGGCGAGATGGAGCGGGGACCCCCTAATTATATATATTGTATGAAATTGTGTTATATCAAACTGGTACCAAAACTTTCGCGACCCCCATGCAGTACCTCCGCGGACCCCCTAGGGGTCGCGGACCCCCTGTTGAAGACCTTATGATGAACGGAGACATATCAAATGATATATCTGTCAGTATTTTACTATTACTGTTACAGTATGAAAGCATCAGGCTTGTTCTGTATATCACAGGAGCTCATCATAGACATACAGCTGGTTCACTTACACTTACAGGCAAGTATTTCAGGTCTGTAATCATGCCACGCGCATCCAGTTCTTTTATTCAAACCACACAAAAAATTGCTTCTCTCAAATGGTTCTGCCATTTGTCTCGTTGTGTAATTTGTACTTTGATAGGATGATGTGTGCCTCAGTCTATTTACTTCTAATTTCTCCTCTAAATGCATTTAGTAAAACAATCAATGATTTGAAAAAGTAATCCATCTCATTCATGTTTATTCATTCACTATTGTGTTTCACATGTGCCTTCACGGTCACTGCCAATGAGGTTTTAAGGATGTGTCAGTGATGTGGACTTAAATCAGTCAGCCCCAATGGGACATGAAATCTAATTGTACTAATTAAAATTAGTTATTAGTTTCATCCATTATAGTTCTATTGTTCTGTAGTGTCACAATGCCTCCCCCCATCCCCTCTCCATGCACATGGAGTGCAACTTTTATGGCGGCTGTGGCTCAGTCGGTAGAGCGGGTTGTCCACTAATCGTAGGGTTGGCGGTTCGAATCCCGGCCCGGGTGATCCCATGCCGAAGTGTCCTTGGGCAAGACACTGAACCCTAAGTTGCCCCCGATGGCAAGCTAGCACCTTGCATGCAGCTCTGCTACCATCGGTGTGTGAGTGTGTCTCATTTGTAAGTCGCTTTGGATAAAAGCGTCTGCTAAATGAAGACATATAAATGTCATTTAATCATGGGTTCACATCATTTGCTTTTGTTTACATTGCCACTAGCTTTTGTTTACGCTCTAGTCTTGTCTCCACCCTTATCACTGATTTTACCTGATTGTGTTCACCTGTTCTATGTCTTGGCATTGATTAGTTTGTCTATTTAAATCCTATCGTATGTATTATCCTGCTTTTCTAGCATTAATTCCTAGCCTTGCTTTCTAGGTCTGTGTGTATGATTAGCTCCTGGTTTTGATTCTCGCTCGTTTTCCCCAACTTATGATTGTGGGTCATTCTAGATTTGGACCCATGCGATGGGCTATACTTCTCGTATTCACCCAAATAAAATACATGTTCTGTTTTTGCCTGATCATACTGAACAGTACACATTGTTATACTCCTTGGTTTCACAATATAAACAAATATATACAAAAATAATCCCTTCAAACATTTGCTAAAAGCAAATAAGACAGTGTGGAAGGCAAACATCGAGCCTTATTTTGGGAAATCATCCCTATGTGAAACCATATTTATGCACCATTCATCAAACTTCCATTATTGTGATTCACGCAGGCTTCAGGCTTTACCAGCTAGCTGTCTCTGTCTTAATACTGAAGCACTTGATGTGGATGGCTGATCAGCACTGATGGGAATAGAATTGATGATTGACTCATTTTTGGATTCGTCTGCAGAACCATCCCAGTTCTCTTTCTTTTTACCTCTCACTTCAATATTGGTATCTTCACTAGATCTCTTTGTGAATTTGGAAAGATATTATATTTCATAGCAGCTTGCAAATGGTCATTCTTCCTTCTCTACACTTCGTTCACCCTTCTTCTCTGTGTTAGTCAAAACTAGAGACTTTCACTTGCCATCTAGGCCTGCTGAATCACTTCTAGAGATTGAAGTGTTATCTATATAGTGGCATATTGGAAACTTAAGCTGAGGGTCATTTCTCCTTTATATACATTTATATATACTTTTTCCATCAGTGTTAGTAAGACAGGCCTGTTTTCCATCTCCAGATGTTGTCCAGAGATAACACAGCTCTCTCTTTTCCAAAAATACTTCCTGACTGTATTTATTTTTGTTAACTTTACGTTATCTTCTATCTACCACACGTTTATTATTACTATTATTACTGTATTACTCTATACTATTTTCAGTTTGTTTTTCTTCATGGCCTTCTCTGTCTTTTTCTGTGCTGTTGGAAAAATTATATAGTTGCCATGGTGACCAAGTTATTTATGGATTATTTGATTGCAAAGAGGGACAGATTTCTTATAAGAATCTTATAAATTAATAAAATCTGTATTTCTGTTTGGTTTGATATCATTTTTAATAAAGTATACTAGGATAAAACTGGAGGTCACCTAATTGTTTTTACTTTTTCTTCAGTAATGCAGGTGCCAATATTTCCATTATGGTTGTAAATACATTTGATTTTGAAAGTAACTTCATTATTAGTTATGTGTGAGGAGTTTGACCTTGCAGCTCTTCTGGATCCGCGATGTGTGGTGAAGTCTTCTGTAATCTGAAGTATTGGGGTCCAACACAATTCTAGAGTATTGTGTAAGATCTGTTCTGTGATTGGTTGCAGATATCACAAGCAAACAATGATCAATGGGCAATCTGCGAAGAGAAACATAGAAAGAGACCAAACCACAAAACACAAGCTACATTTAAAAAAAGTGACACTACAAAGTGATAAGATTTTGCAGGGAGAAAATTGTTGTTTATTTAGAGAGCAAACTGCTGAGCTATTTAGGGAATAATGGGCACAAACTAGGAATACAATCAGGATAGAAATCCACTCTGGGCACTGGTCTATTGAGGACACCACAAAGACACACACGCACATACATTCACCGTCACATCGTGGGGCAATTTGGAGTCATCGATACATAAAAAATATAGGAGAAAACCAGAGAACCCAGAAGAAACCTGTGGAGATATTTAGAGAAAATGTGGTGGGGAATGTGGGTATGGTGGCTTGGTTGTTAGCAGGTTTGCCTCGTACCTCTAGGGTTGGGGTTTAGAGTCCCGCCTCCACCCTGTTTGTGTGGCGTTTTCATGTTTTCCCTGTATAGGATGAGCAGTATGTATGGATAGATGGATGGAGGAATGGATGGATGGATTGATTGATGGAGGGTTGGATGGATGGAGGAATGGAGGGTTAGATGGATGGATGGATTGAATTATGGATGGATGGAGGGTTGGATGGATGGAGGGATGGATGGAGGAATGGAGTGATGGATAGAGTGATGGATGAAGGAATGGTTGGATGGAGGGATGGATGGAGGGTTGGATGGATGGAGGAATGGAGGGATAGATGGAGGAATGGTTGGATGGAGGGATGGATGGATGGATGGAGGGATGGCTAGAGGAATGGTTGGATGGAGGGGTGAATGGATGGATTGATGGATGGATGGATGGAGGGATGGATAGAGGAATGGAGGGAGGGAGGAATGGATGGATGGAGGGAGGGAGGGAGGAATGGATGGATGGATGGATGGATGGATGGACAGATGGAGGGAGGAATGGATGGATGGATGGAGGGAATTGGAGGGGGTTGAGAAACTGTGTGTGCAAAAAGAGAAACATATTCCAGTTCATAAAAGCATGTAGTTTTCAGAACTAGTAGATGTCCAAATGTGACCATATGAAGGGTTTACCCAGGCGCTCACATGCTTTAAAGGATCTAAGGGATGTATGGTTTAAGTGATACAAGTGCAGCTTGTTTCTATTTTCCTGTTGTGTATTTATAGCTTCATCATTGTCATGGAGCACAGTTGTGTGCAGTGAGCTGTATTTGTGTCCTACTGCACTTCCATGCATCTTTCTCATGCTTCTCTCCCCTTGACTTCTTCTCTCTCTGCCAGGGTTGCTGAATTACAACTCCTGTTCCAGGCTCGGCAGATGTCATGGATCTTGTTCGTCTGTCTCCTCTCGCATTTGTTCTTTTCACCCTTGTGTCTATGTGTGTCTCTGCAGATTCAAGGCTTCCTACGTTGTATGTTTCTGGAGGCAGTGTTTTGTCTGAGACATTACTCATCTCTCTCTCTCTCTCTCTCTCTCTCTCTCTCTCTGATGCGATGCAGTGTTGGAATGGATGTTGCTATCTTCCCTCCCCCTCTGTGGGTGAAGGTTCCAGTATGCTGAAATATTTATGGACTTGCACACTCTCACCTTGAATACTGATCACAGCTGGGCACACATGCACACACGAGTACAACACACATCTCGCACACAACATGCTTGCTCTTTTCATCTCTTCCTCTCTATTATTCTTGCAGATGCTGTCTTTCTCCCTCTTCCTCGCTCTCTATCGCTTTCTCGTATTTTCAGTCCTGAAAAAGCACTAAGCTTTCCTCACATGCTTTCATTGAATTTATTCAATTCTCTGTTGCTGCTCATCTAATCCATCTCAGTGTGTGCTTGTGTACGTCTGTGTGTGTGTGTGTGTGTGTGTGTGTGTTGGCCCCATTCAGTCAGGAAGCCCACCAAACTCTTAGCTGAAGACTTTCATCTCTTATATCCATCAGTTGGTGGCAGTGACTGTGCAGCCTGGCCTTTAAGCTGAGGCTAAAATAAAGATTAGACAGCGCCAGAAAGACCTGGGCTCAGATTAAAGTCACCCAGTCCATCAGTAACCATGTTCCGAGCTGGAATGGCCCCTTCATTTGTAGTTTTGATGAGTTGCACCTCTCTAGCCACTGAGTTTAGCTCAGAGGCAGAGTTCACTCTTCAAAGAAAATGCTCTAGGGAGTTTTTTTTCCTCAGTATGTCCCTGTTGGGAAATTCTTTTCCATTTCAAGTAGATCTGTTCTCTCAAATCCTGAAGAACAGTTGTTGTGCCTTTTCTAAAACTACAGCTATTTGTAAACTTCGTGTCATTAGAATCCCAATGTTTTTCTTATGCACAATCACATACACACTCACATTCATACACTACGGACACTCTGGCACCCTGTCCAGGGTGTACCCCGCCTTGTGCCCGATGCCTCCTGGGATAGGCTCCAGGTTTCCCCGTGACCCTGAAAAGGAGTAAGCGGTTGACGATGGATGGATGGATGGAATATTTATATGACATACCAGAAGAAAATGGTTTTTGTCATTGACCCCTTCTGGAGATATAAATGGTAAAAATGGCGCACTTATATAGCGCTTTTTTTATCCAAAGCACTTGGATCCAAAGCGCTTTACACTGTGTCTCATTCACCCATTCACACACACACTCACACACCGATGGTAGCAGAGCTGCCATGCAAGGCGCTAACTTGCCATCGGAGGCAACTTAGGGTTCAGTGTCTTGCCCAAGGACACTTCGGCATGGGATCACCTGGGCCGGGATTCGAACCGCCAACCCCACGGTTGGAGAATTAGTGGACAACCCGCTCTACCGACTGAGCCACAGCCGCCCATATGGAGTGATATATAGTGATTTTTTTTGCCATTCAGGTTTTAACTCTGGTGTACAAATTCAACTTCTTCATTTGGCTGCTCCCGTTAAGGATCGCCACAGCGGCTCCACATATTTTGATTCTGACACAAGTTTTATTCCTTTCCTGATTCAACCCTCCCCATTTTCCAGGCTTTGTATCAGCACTGAGAGTGCACGTGCTTGTACAACCCTCCAGCAGCTGGGGTCGAGTCCCTGACTGGGAATTAAACCCAGGCCACGGCGATGAAAGCACTGCATGCTAGCCATTAGTCCACTAGGGAACCTGGTGTATAAATTCAACATTCACATAAAAGCAGATGGATGAAGTGTACAGTGTAAAGAACGTGTCATGATTTTCCCTTGAGACAGCGCTGCAGTATTGCAGTGAGCTCGGAAAACCGAGGTGTTCAATGACAGTGACTTTGTTTACTTTGGACACATGCTTTTGTTATGATTATGTTCTGTCTCCGCCCCATTTAGTCATTGATTGTTTTCCGAAGGTGTACCAGTATTGTTTTCAGCTGTCTGTATTTACCCATGATTTGTCATTTAAACCCTTTGTGTCTCTGTGCACTTTGTGCAGTATTGAGTTTACCTCTATACTAAGCAGTTGTTTCTCGTTTCATGTTATTGACCTTGTTTCTCGTTTAATATTCCAGCCTAGCCCTGTTTATACCTGTTTGCCGATCACCTGACCTTTCGCGTGTTATTAGACCACGCTTTGGATTACTGTTTTGGATTTGTCTGCCTTTCTCTCTAATATAGTCTTTTACTGCACTTGCATCTGTCCTCAACTCCCTTACGTTCTGGGACGTGACAGAAAATATACAGACTATTACTGGGTAGGGATATAGTAACCAAACTATAGTAATATAGTATATTTACATTTATTCATTTAGCAGACGCTTTTATCCAAAGCGACTTACACAAACACACACACACACCAATAGGAGCAGAGCTGCCCTGCAAGGTGCTAGCTTGCCATTGGGGGCAACTTAGGATTTAGTGTCTTGCCCAAGGACACTTCGGCATGGGATCACCCGGGCCAGGATTCGAACCACCAACCCTACGATTAGTGGATTACTGGACAACCCGCTCTACCGACTGAGCCACATATATAGTATATAACAACTATAGTAATATAGTATATAGTAACCAAATGCAAATACTTTATTTGAATAAACAGATAATGTGCTGTAAACAAATATAACATAAAAATGTGTCTATTCATTTTTTAAATTATTTTAAATAAAGCTTGCCAGAAAGGACCACAGATTTAGAGTTCGGACTTGAGGTGTGCATTGGGTCTAGATTCCTGCAGCATGTAACAAAGAAGTGGGGAAGTTTTTACTTTTGTGTGGGTGAGCAGTTCCATATGAAGATAGGATGTGAACTTGTGAGCTAGGATGCGGTTCCTTCCATTTCCATTTCCATTGATGACATTTGGCAGACAGCCTTTTCCAGAGTGACTTACAGAAGTGCTTTGAAGTCTCTATCAAAAAATGCACCCTGGTTCACTAGGTCACAGATTTAGAATACTATCAGTCTAAAAAAAATTCCGTTAGGAAGTGTAGTGACTCAGCTGTTCTGATATTTCGGCTAAGGGAAGTTCATTCCACTGCCTAGGTGCTAGAACAGGGAAGAGTCTTGATGCATGCCTTCCTTGTACCCTGAGAGATGATGGGACCAGTCAAGCAGTGCTAGAGGATCAGAGGGAGTGTGGTGCAGTGCACAGTGTGATAAGTGCTTTGAGGTAAGTGGTTGTTGGTCTGTTTTTGTCTTTGTAGGCAAGCATCAGTGTTTTAAATCTGATGTGGGCAGCTACAGGACTCCAGTGGAGGGAGCGTAGCAATGGGGTGGCATGAGAGAACTTGAGGAGGTTGAAAACAAGTTGCAGCAGTTCAGCATTCTGCTTTAGCTCACACGCACTTTGGGTTTAAATTTGGACACTGATGCAGATACGGATATATGGATATATAAGTGTTACGCCCTTACATTACGATTTCACAATGAGCTCTATTTAGTGTTGGTGACGCACAGCATGGCAGCTAATTTAGTTCAAAAGATACAGCAATATGCAGAAGAATTCACATTCGCTGTATTCAGACTCAGCTCTTTCATTTCAAAATACTTATGTATGAAATCACTAAGATGATGAGGCTGCATGAATCGACATAGCTAAGCTCATCATGTTAATTTTCAACCATTGCTCATTTGTATTTATTTTTATAATATGACTTTCACACACATTAACGGGCTGAAAGCCTATTAAGTAGCAATACCTTTTTGTGCTCGATTAATTCGCAACAACAATGGCAGAAGTGAAAAACATTGTTGTACAAAAACACCGTCGGACCAGAGACGCAGCTGTCGCCGGCGAGGCCATGAAAAAAGGATTCGATTTCATATATCACACAGCTTGTAAACTGTGCAGACGGGTTAATGTGATCGCTGAGATACGAAATCGAGGTCATGAAATTATAATGAGTAAATAAACAACCTCAGACTTATGACAACGTTGTAACGCAGTATTCGTAACACTGTAACGTTATAACACGGGGAGCTTACTAATTGTGGACTGTGAAATGTAACTTTTATCAAGTTCCATACAGTCGTACTGGGAAAAAAGAACTCCGGTCCGATCAAAACCCACATAAATTGTACAAATGTGTAAAGGAATGCAAACGCAACACAAGCTCTTCTTGGCCCTGAATAAACTAGGTTGTTATGACTACAGATGTAGGAAATATGTGATTCTGTACATTGGTACAGTATGTGAATGGACATCACTTATCTATGAAAGCTTTTAAGTGGGTCAAGGTAGAGGATTGGTTTATAGAGTAGATCAGGAGGATAGCTGGGACCTTGGTGCAAAGCATGAAGATATAACATGCAGTTAATTCACTTCTCTACTCTACTGAGGGTGGCTGTGGCTCAGTCGGTAGAGCGGGTTGTCCACTAATCCACTAATCGTAGGGTTGGTGGTTCGAATCCCGGCCCGGGTGATCCCATGCCGAAGTGTCCTTGGGCAAGACACTGAACCCTAAGTTGCTCCCGATGGCAAGCTAGCACCTTGCATGCAGCTCTGCTACCATTGGTGTGTGAGTGTGCACTTGTAAGTCGCTTTGGATAAAAGCGTCTGCTAAATGAATAAATGTAAATGTACTCTAGGTATATGGCTTTGTTCGTGTCTTATGGTTGATGCAGTGTGGGGGGAGGGGTCTTTAAAATATGCAGTGAGTCTCTGCAGGTCATGGGGCGTTAATACTTACTCTGCTTTCAGGTTGGTACGGTATGTGTTGTGCAAAAGTCTGAATTGGCTAACCCAATTGGTATCCCACCTGTAGTGTTTAGTTCTAAATTAGCCAATTTATGCTAAATTATGATTCACGAACATCTGCTCAGTGCAAGAATTGTACCATAGTTTAATGCAGTACCAATACATACTGCGGACAATATCGAAGGTGGATAATCTGCACTCGAAAAGCTGTAACACAGGCGGTGAGACGGAGAACTGGAAAACAGTACAATAAAAGAGACAGTGCTCATAAATGAACAATACAATGGACAAGACTTCGCAACAAGACGTAGAAACAACAGAGAATAAATAAATAGGCACAATGAGATAGTAAACCAATGACAGGACAGGGCTGGGAGACAGGACGAAAACAAAAGCAATTGTCAAAACATAAACTGGAATAAAAGCAAACACAGAGAAGGAGAATTTATGCTTTATAAGTTTGTTACAGTGTCACATCTGGACATGCAGCCTGAGCAATTCCTCATCCGGTTTAGCTGTGTATTTGTTTTAAAGTAGTAGACAAACTTTACAAAGAGATTAGCAGGGGGTCAAATACTTTTTTCCCCCACTGTGTGTGTGTGTATGTGTGTGTGTATATATATATATATATATATATA
>JAFFST010053996.1:60827-87118 GCA_022414735.1 Noturus placidus
AGCTGCACACACATCTGGCAAGGATACCCCTTTGGACAAAGCCTTCTAGGAGGCGACCGCCTTAGTGGAACGAGCTCTTATGTCCAGACCTTAAGCCATAGAGATTGCTTCCACTATCCAGTTAGTGATGTGCTGCTTTGACACAGCATCACCTTTACTGTCACCACCAAAGCAGACCAGCAGCTGCTCTGACTTATACCACTGGCCATAGCGGTGGACGTAAGTACAGAGAGCCCTTACCAGACACAGCAGGTGCATCCACTCTTGTTCCGGTGTGAGGAACAAAGGAGGGCATAAGGCCTGCTACACCACAGGGTGGGCAGCCGATGTAGACATTTTAGGAATATAATCCGGCCTACGATACAGGAAGGCCTTGGCTAGTCCAGGGGCAAAGTCAACACAGGAATGGGCAACAGAGAGAGCTTGTAGATCTCCCACTCACTTGAGAGATGTCAGGGCCAGTAGAAGAGCTCCCTTTAGAGTCAGAAGCTTATCAGTGGCTGACTCTAATGGCTCATATGGGGCACCTGACAGACCTTCTAAGAACACAGAAAGGTCCCAGGAAGGTATGCGCGGCTTGCAGATTGGCCTCAGCCGTCTGGCACCAGGAAGGAACCTCGAAGTTAGAGGATGTTGCCTCATAGATGCTCCATCAACAGGGGTGTGGCTGGCCGAAATGGCGGCCATATAAACCTTGATTGTGGAAGGAGCCAACCCTGCTGAGAAACGTTCTTGTAAGAACTACAGGACTGTAGCTATTGCGCAGTTCACTGGGTCTAACTGACGTTCCTCACACCACAAGACAAAAAGCCACCACTTGAGCACATACAATTTCCTTGTGAATGGTGCTATAGCGTTTAACATGGTTTCTACAACCTCAATTGTAAGACCAGGATCTATGAGCTGGTGTCCCTTAGGGGCCAGACCCACAGTTTCCAAAGTTCTGGCCAAGGGTGATAAATCAGCCCTCCGCTTGAGACAGTAGGTCCCTGCAGATGGGAATCTCCCAAGGTGTGCCGTTGAGCAGGCACATTATCTCCGAGAACCACATTCAAGTTGGCCAATAAGGTGCTACTAGCAGCAGACGTAGATGGTCTTGGCGAACTTTCGCTAGAACTTGTTGGAGCAGAGCGATCTGGGGGAAAGCATACAGACGTGACCTCGGACATGTGTGCATCATGGCGTCCAGCCCCAATGGAGCAGGAGGAGTGAGGGCGAACCCCAGCGGGCAGTGTGTCGTCTCCTCGGAGGCGATCACATCCACTTCCGCTGTGTCTGAACCTCCGCCATATGGATTCCACCCCTTGTGGATGGAGCCTCCAACCCCCGGGCCTCAGCCCCTGCCTCGACAGGATGTCTTCCCCTACATTCCGGTTGCCCGGAATGAACATTGCACTCACTGACAAGAACTTTCCCTCTGTGCAGAGAAGGATTAGTTGCGCCTGCCTGAACAGGGGGCATGAACATAACCCTCCCTGGTGGTTGATATGAGACCACAGCTGTGTTGTGCGACACAACCAGCACATTGTGACCTCTCAACTGAGGAAGAAAGATCTTCAGTGCTAGGAATACGGCCCACATCTCTAGGCAATTTATATGCCACTCCAGATGAGGGCCACTTCAAAGACCGTGAGCTGGACAGCCATTTAAGACTGCACCCCAGCCTGTGAGGGACGTGTCTGTCATTACCATCTTGCGGTAATGGGACGCCACTAAAGTGTGACCCGAGTCTAGGCACCTCCAAATACTCAGAGCACGTAGGCATCGCTGCGTAATACTGATTACTCTCAGACTCTCATAAAGGCTGGAGGGGATGCCCAGACCCAGCTTTATCTTGCTCAAAGTTGATAAGATCGACTGTACGTGTGTTGGGGATAGAAACGCCCTCATCGTAGTAGAATCCCATATAACCCCTAGAAACGTTACTTCCTCTGCACTGGAGAAAGCATACTTTTCTGGAGGTTCAACCTGAGCCCCAAGCTCCTCATGTGGGCGAGAACAACATCTCAATGTTGAACCGCCTGTTCTCTGGATCATGCTAGAATTAACCAGTTGTCCAGGTAACTTAGTACACGGATGCCCCGGAGTTGCAAGGGAGTCAAAGCTAGCCCAAAGGAAACAACCCGACCTTGGTATGTGTTTTCTCCAAATGCAAACCTGAGGAACTTCCTGTGGCTGGGCGATATTCCTATGTGGAAATATGCATCTTTCAGATCTATCATCACAAACCAGTCCTTCGACTGAATTTGTGGCACGATAAGTTTGAGCGTCAGCATCTTGAACCTGTATGTCAGAAAAGTACGGTTCAGATGAGGCAGATCTAAAATTGGCAACATACTCCCATTTTTTTTTTTTTTGCGGACCAGGAAATAACGGCTGTAAAAACCTCCCTCCCTTAGGGAACGGGGTACATGTTCTATGGACCCTTTGTCCAAAAGGGAACTTATTTCCTGTGCTAACATTGGGCTCTGCTCTGTGCTGACAACTGTGGTGAGCACACCTCTGAACCAGGGGGGTCGAGCTCTGAACTGGACCTGGTAACCCTTTTCTATGGTAGATAGAACCCATGGGTACACACTTGGCAATAGTTGCAATGCTGCCAAATGGCCTTTCAGTGATGTTAGCTTTTCCACATTTCGAAAAACAGACGATAAGTGTAGGTGAGAACTACTTTAACTCCTGTTTAAAAAGTATCTCGGGGAAATTCCTCAACAAATCGGATGAGAAAACATGAAGAATATATTCCTGGAAATTCTAGGCAAAATTCAAGGTGTCTACTTTGAAGATACTAAATTATTGTGATTCATTTTGACTATATTAGTATTCTAAAGTACGAACAAAAAATAAATGAAAAAGAATGAGTGTGTCTAAACCGATATATTAAAATATATATACACTGAGTGTATATATATATATGTATGTGTGTGTGTGTATATATATGTGTGTGTGTGTGTGTGTATGTATTTATACTGTACACGCACACACATGCACACACGTGTGTGTATTGCATTTTTTATTAACCTATTTAACTATTTTGTATTAACTTATATCCCATGTGCAATAACATTATAGTTATTGCACATGGTCTATCTCTCTTTAATTTTCCCTCTTTTATATACTTGTTATTTCCCCCTTATTGGTGTGAATGTCAATACAGTGTAAAAATCAGTGGAGTTAAAGAGAGAACACAAGCACACACGCCCATAGAAAACGAAACCAAATGGACTAACATAAATAGAAATTACTGAGCATACAGTCTTATGTTATGTTCATCTGCAGCTGCCAGTTTATTTCACTAGAGCTCTGTTATTTCCGGAAATGTCTTCTTTCTGAAGATTTACTGCCAGTGTTTCGTTCTGCCAATAGTTCTTCTCAGGGGGATTGTCTGCACAGAGATAAAAATTGGACCTCTGGATTGGTTAGGGTGAGCCCACGGGCTGCAGAATAGTCACAAGAAATGTTCACTTGCTTGGATTTGCAGTGTAATCAGCAGGGTTGGGAGGGTTACGTTAAAAATGTATTACGTTACAGTTACAAATGAGTTCATAATAAATGTGATCTATAACGTAATTCAAGTATCACAATGTGAAAGTAATGTCATTTTATTATTTTTGGATTACTTCAAGGTCACATATGCAAGTAAAGTCCAGAAAAAATAAATTTCATCTAAAATACTGAGAGTAGGCTGATGGTTGAGAGGCAGGAATTAGGCCAATAGTTCCTGCAAGCCTTTTATAATCAACCAATTGGTGTGTGAGTAGGCGTGACAATCCCGGACATTTTCTCATATTTACAGTAGAAATCCTGGCTGGACACTTTTTTAAGGTCCGAAAAAGAGGACCTGTCCTGGAAAAAGAGGACGTTCGGTCACCCTAACAAAAGTATTTCAGAGAACTATTTGTGTTCATTTCTACCAAAGTAACGGCACCAGGAAGTTGCTCACATGATCTATGACTGATGAGAGAGAACCAGCACTATAATCAAGCAGCTGTCTATATTGTGTTAAGATTCATTTCTTTGCTTTTCAAAGAAATAAATGTAATCCTAATAGTATTCCCATTTTATTGTTTATTTTTTTAAGTATTATTATTTTTTTTTACAAAATGTACCTGTAAACTGATTACTTTATTTCTTGATTTACGGATTACAGTTACCAGTTTTTTGTGACCTGATTACATAACGCCGGTACATGCATTCTGTTACTCCCCAAGCCTGGTACTCAGGTACCCTGGTAACAGGTACCCTGTTAGTTATCCTTTAGCGGGGAATTTTATGTAGACCGATCTTCAGAGATTTCAGCTATAGCTCATTGTATGTGTGCAATTATTGAGTGTAGTCCAGGGGGGCGCGGTAGGTTTAGGTGGCTTAGTGGTTAGCGTGTTTGCCTTGCAACTCTGGGGCCCATTGTGACCTATACATGTATGTAGGTGTACTTAATAGGGCTATAACACAATGCCTGTATATGTTTCTCTATCTGTGTAATGCTCCAGATCTTCACATGCATCTGTATTTGGTTTTATACATGAAGTCAAAACCAAAAGAGTTTGTTCTTCCCCATGACATTTCTAACTAATTCATTTGGTTCTAGTTTCCAAAATATAAACAAACATGTAGCCTAATTTAAACCACTGCAACCCCGACCAGGCAGTTCCTAAGGATGAATGAATGAACCCAGTAAATGTATTGCTGTACATCCAGTGTTCACATTAATGAATGTAATCTTTCTTTGTCTTGCGGACTTCATGTCAGACAACTTTGACCGCAGTTCTGTTATGTCCTCCAGGATCCCAGTCCCGATGAACACCTCTAGTCTCAACTACATGCCATGTGAACCTTTCCCTGGCAAGCTTTCTAAAAACAAAGGAATAGTGCACCTCCTATTCATATTTGCATTTGTATCTGTTCAACTCATATATCATAAATGTTTTGGTGATGTCCCTAGTGCATAATAAACTGCTCTCGGAGTAAATGCTAAATGTGAAAAGATTGGAATTCAAAAATTCAGTATTCTGATGTACAGGATAACATCATACACTTTACACTCATTTTTCCAAACTTCATCAAATGGGCCAACTGGTTTAGGTTTACGTATCTTAACTGGTTTAGGTTTACGTATCTTAACTGGTTTAGGTTTACCTATCTTAACTGGTTTAGGTTTATGTAACTGTGACTTGTATCTTAACTGGTTTAGGTTTACGTATCTTAACTGGTTTAGGTTTACGTATCTTAACTGGTTTATGTATCTTAACTGGTTTATGTATCTTAACTGGTTTAGGTTTACGTATCTTAACTGGTTTAGGTTTGCGTATACGTATCAGATCTAAGGTTCAAATCATTGCAGTGTGACAGTATTTCTACAGAGCAGAATTCTGGTGTTTATTGTGTAGGCAGGACAGCCTTCGTCTATCCACTGTATTCAGACAACGCCAGTTAGTGCTGTTCTGTTTTGGTGTTGCATGAGCGGCAGTTTATTAAGATGTGGTGTATGGCTTCACTTGTCTCAAAGCAAGCACTTTTTAGCCTTCACCCTCCCAGGTGGGGAGCTGTCATGCGATACAGCAGACACGGATAGCAGGTATACATTTTCTATGACCAAACAATCAATTGAAATCCTCACTAAATCATGCAGCAAAGCTCTGATTTTTTATTTTCTCTCTTTTTTTTTGGTGAAAGCTCTGGATAATGAGGGTGTGTAGGCTGAAAATGTGATCAGTAGTGGTGATTTGGTAAAATGCCAAGCTGACTGAATGACTCTCTCTCTCTCTCTCTCTCTCTTTCTCTCTCTCTCTCTCTCTCTCTCTCTCTCTCCCTTCCCAAGTGAACAAGCACAAGCCATGGATCGAGACGTCATATCGTGGTGTAATCACTGAGAACACAGACGTTGTTCTGCTTGACCCCCCTCTGGTGGCACTGGACAAGGACGCACCTGTCCCATATGCAGGTGAGACTGCGTATGTGTATATGTGAGGCAGAGGTGAAGTCAGAGTGAATGCTTGGAGTGACTTCTAGTGTCATCTCAATTTCCGCTGTCAGTGTAAGGCATCACGCACTAGAAAAGCACTCTGTTCCTGGGGCACCCATATAAGGGAACTTCTCAGGTGGGGTCTTTTTAATGCTTAGGTTCAGTTCCTCTCTCATGATACGAGTCACAACATCCTCACTGTAGACACACATACTGAGCAATCAGCAAAAAAATAAACCTTCAAGATCCCTGACAAGCCTGTCTGACAAAAAGTGTGTGTGTGTGTGTGTGTGTGTGTGTGTGTGTGTTTGCTGATAATAAAGCTTTCATCCTGCTTTTCCATGGCATTTTCTTTTTAAAATAAATGCATTTATTATTTGTTGCCATTCGCTTACAATGTGTGCTTAGCATCATCAAAACTAAACTGCACACCCGTGCCTTCTCAGTGCCCTCCACTCAGTGGTCCAGTCTGTTAATCATTACGAAGATAAATAGGGCGGCTGTGTCTCAGTGGGTAGAGCGGGTTGTCCACTAATCCACTAATCGTAGGGTTGGTGGTTCGAATCCCGGCCCGGGTGATCCCATGCCGAAGTGTCCTTGGGCAAGACACTGAACCCTAAGTTGCCCCCGATGGCAAGCTAGCACCTTGCATGCAGCTCTGCTACCATTGGTGTGTGAGTGTGTCTCATTTGTAAGTCGCTTTGGATAAAAGCGTCTAATAAATCTTTATAAAACCACTTTTTTTTTTACACATCTTTCCTTGTGGCACAGTTAGCACTGCTTTGTGACCTTAAATATTCACAGTGTTAGAATGTTAGCTTGTGGCAGTGTGAGTAATCTTTATAAATAAATAAATAAATAAATAAATAAGAAGTGGTGAAGCACTCTGATTAGATTTAGAGTTTTCATTTGGCAAGTGCGTTTATCTAAAATGCATCCACGTTATGCAGAATTCAGTCCAAGCAAAGGTAAAACACTTAATCATCTCATTCTGTGTACATTGTGCCCTATGGCCCCAGCCCTTCACTTTAGATTGTATAGGATAACAACCGTTTTATTATAATTCCCTATATATCTTCTCCTTGTCCTAGTGATAATCACTATATACAATACAGATGGAAATGGATCCCCAAACACCTCTTAGCTGCCTGGGTTTATTAGTTCAGATTCACAAACACCAGTCAGTTCGAAGTCTTATGCTGCATTCATGGGGACTCGTAATTGGTAATTTTCAAGCTGTAATGACATCATTTGCCATCTCGGGACTTTTGATGTCCAAAATAAAAATAAAAGTAAAATAAATACATGGATGCTGCCACAAAAGCAGATCTTTGGTTTGCTCTGAGGACAGAGTGGTTTAATGGTCTGCCTCACCCCTAAGGTGTCCTCTAGGTACTCCAGTGCTGCATTCTGATTGGCATTACCAAATTGTCTATAGTGTGTGACTGTGTGCGATTGGGTGAGCACCCTGTCCAGGGTGTCCCCTGCCTTGTGCCCCCAGCAATGATACAACGTATTTGGATAATTATACATAGGAGTCCATAACGTGAAAGATTAGAGACTAGTACTTGTTCATTCCAGTGCTAAAAGACTTCAAAGTTAAGTGCGTAAAGTAAAATAAAATAAAATAAAACATTCTGAAACCCATGAAGTAAAGTAAAATATGGATGGATGTTATCAGAGAACATCTGTAATGTCTGAACCTCAGATGAACTGATTGTTTTGACCTTTATTGTAAGCGCTTGTTTTAAGCAGGGTGGTCACATACATTGCACTTGATCATTAGTAGCGTAGATGCCCATATCATGTCTGTAGGCTTTACCTGTGCTACGAACTCAATAACTTACCTAAAACGGCCTGTAGCATTGTTTCTCTGCCAAGTTCTTTTAAATGCTTTTTAAACTTTCTTAATATTTGCTTTCAGTTTGGTTTTGTTGGCAGATGATAGAACAGAGCACTTTCTGGAGAGTCTTTGTACTCAAAAAAAATATATATTTTACCAACATATATAATGGGCGGCTGTGTCTCAGTGGGTAGAGCGGGTTGTCCACTAATCCACTAATCGTAGGGTTGGTGGTTCGAATCCCGGCCCGGGTGATCCCATGCCGAAGTGTCCTTGGGCAAGACACTGAACCCTAAGTTGCCCCCGATGGCAAGCTAGCACCTTGCATGCAGCTCTGCTACCATTGGTGTGTGAGTGTGTCTCATTTGTAAGTCGCTTTGGATAAAAGCGTCGGCTAAATGAATAAATGTAAATTGAGAAAGTATATACAGTATACATTACCTTGGGGTTATTTCTGGTTATTTATTTTTTTTAGAAGTTGAATATACAGTGAAATCTTCCCAAACACATACACAGACATCCTGTATAAAATGACTGACATGAAGGATTTGTATGGGACTAAAATCCCAGAGATACAGTACTGCAGCAGCACGGGTGTCATTACCTCACCTCACCTCACCATGTAAAACTAGTCCAGTCTGAGTAAGTCTAAACACATGAAGGTCTAAACAATATGAAGTGAACCTAGAAATTTTCTGCAAAGGGAGGATTTAGACCCTAGTAGAAGGAATCAAGACCCAGGGCTAGTCAGGATGAGAGGGAGGCTTATTTCACCACTGAGAAGCTTTACAAGTATATGCTCAGATACACTTAGATCTCAGCAAATGTCATGCAGGGCACATTAAAGCAGGGGTATAGTTTTGAATCAAGGTATATAGTGTAGTGCAGAGCCCTTTGAGACATGAATTCAACCTGTGATTTGATCACTGAGCCCTTTGATTTAGTATGTAGGAAGAACAAGAGTGCAATAGCGGACAAACAAACTGAAAATCACACCAGTAGTAATGCAGGACTGAACGTTTAGCTAAGCTAAGCTTCACAAAAAAACGCTCTCATCATGGCATCATCAAGATGGCTGTGAATGCTTTCATGCCGTTTGCATTTTTTCAGAAAGATGTTTAAGTCTCGTATCCCGGTACCAGGACTTTGAAAGCGCTAACAAGGAAAACAATAAAATGCATGACTTTATATCACATCCAGTTAGCCAACTCTATTTGACATAACAAGTGCGGGAGAAACCCTGGGAATTTTCTTTCATCCAATCACATGAGGTGAAAAAAATAAAAAAACAAACAATATTGATTTGCTAACAATAAAAGTAGGAGTGTCTGGAGCACATTGAGCTGTGCACAGAGGACAATCTGAAGCAAGCCAATTAGAAAGCAGCTTCAAGGCACCTGCTGTTAAAAAGTTTAAGGACCTACATACGAACTCATTTGGTCAGCACACAGATATTAACGAACTACACATTATTTGTTGATTTTTTAAAAATAAACGCTGACATGACTACCAGGTGAATAGTACGACTAAATTATATTTCATAATTATTTCGCAATATTAAGTACACCCCTCATATGTGTGTAAATATGTGATGATATGTTTTCATGTACAACACTGAAGAAATGACACTGTGCTACAATGTAAAGTAGTGAGTGTACAGCTTGTGTAACAGTGTCAATTTACTGTCCCCTCAAAATAACTCAACACACACACATTAATGTCTAAACCGCTGGCAACTAAAGTGAGTACACCCCTAAGTGAAAATGTCCACATTGGAGCACTAAGTAAAAATGTTTAAGTAGCCTTCTTCTCTGGATAACTTGAAGGTGGTGGCACCACAGCGCCCCCTATTGACCAGCCGTCGCTGCAAGAGTGGACCAAGAACTGGGGACCATCTTTGCAGGTTGTGAAGTGACATGTTGAGAAATATGAGGACCGAGTTTTCCCTTGTTTATTGTAGAGCTTTTTGTAGTGTCTGTAAGGAGGACAGCTTGTATCTGTACTGGCTGGCATCCAGGAGGTCATTTACTTTAAAATGGAAAGAGATAAAAATGGCACATTCCACGGGATGTGGACAGTAATAAAAATATGGTACAGGTCTGTACATAGCAGAATTGGTGCAGTTGAGGGTCAGCTTCCCAAGTAAAGTGTGTCTTAAGCAAACTTGATGATCGAAGGAGTCAGATCACTTGATCGTGAAGTGTTGATCATAGCAGGCACTTAATGTGCAGACTCACTGGAGATTTTCTGCAGCAGAAAAAGAAAGTAACCATGCAGTTCAGTACTTAGAAAGATCTGTATGCACGATAGATTTTGTCCACCCCCAGCACACTTGAACGCATTGTTCTTGCAGACCAAGAAATGTCAGACAGCCAAGGGCTGCAAGATACTGGCCTCACTGGCTTGTAGGTGAGAGGGCAGAGTGGGTCCAGAGATCTGGAGAGAGAAGTGCAGAGGGTAGATGTGGCAGTGTTGGCAGGCAATTCTAAAAAAAAAAAAAATAAGTCTTTGTTGGTAGAAATGAGAATACAGTAAAAAAAAAAAAAAGAATAAATAAATGAAAAAAAAGAATGAAGAAGGAATGGGTTTTAATGTATCTTCTGAAGCTAACTGGTGGATGAGGGATCAATGTTCAAGACCAGACCAAAAGAACAGGAGTTGCTGGGATGTTCTTTGTGAAGATCACATCAAGGATGTGGCCATTATTACGTCAGGGTGAAGGATCTGAGATGGATGCAGTCACTTTGGAGATTGAAGTTTCCAGGCAGAACTTTTCCTCTGGGAAGAAAGAGCAAAGATCAATCAGTCTTTTCATTCATCAGGTTGCCAAGAGGACCTGGCGGAGAATAGACCCCAATGATCTGAAGTTTACAAGGTGTAGAGATAACAACAGAATGGAATCAAACGACTGGCACCCTGTCCAGGGTGTACTCCGCCTCGTGCCCGATGCTCCCTGGGATAGGCTGCAGGTTTCCCCGTGACCCTGAAAAGGATAGAGCAGTATAGAAGATGGATGGAATCAAACAAAGTGATGTGAAATTCAGGAAGAGAGAAGAAAATAACTAAGGAGCAACGAAAGGAAAAAGATGAACCCTGTAGAGAATGCAACAGGTCTAGATGTGTTCTCTGGGTTGATCAAAGTCTTTGAGAATGTCAAGACATGAAGAGATAAGCCAGCAGCCTAGGCAGTGATGGAGTCAGCTTTGAAAATAGCTTACTGGCACTACCAGAGGTCTCAAACAACTTAGAGCTCCACAGCAGCATGCCTACAATAGGTGGATTAACCGGGTAACATCATATCTGCATATAGAGCTCCATCTGGAAGGAGAAGACATGATGACAGGCATGCAACAGAAGTATACAGCTAAAAGCACAAACAATCCAGGAAAATGCTGTGCCATCCTTCCTTAGTTGCTGAAAGCTCATGCTTTGTCTGACCATCTATCAGATGCCATAACACAGGACAAGCTCGTCAAACTGATAGATCATGTTTACCAGCAATAAGTACTGGGGGACAGGAAATGAATGCTACATAGTATACACAATATTTTTAATAATAAGACATGAGTAAAACAATTAGAATGTGTTTACTGATCAATTAAGTAATAAGGAAACTGGCTGCAAAGGTCTACCTACTGGACCAGCTTGGTGTTTTTGCCATCTGGTAGCTGATTGAGACACACACACACATATACACACACACACACACACACACACACACACACGTGTGTATACACTATTATGTAATCCACTTTAGTTAATCAATTTTCAATAATTCAAGAACGGTTTTCCAGACTTAGTGGTTTCCCGTTCTTTTCCATTCTCAGAGGGTTCTGCCCCTTCTCATTTCTAACTTTGGGCTTTTTTGTCATCATCTATGACTAAATATCATTCTACAGTTTAATTCAATTGCAGATGTTGTCAGAGGAAAAGAAGTCTCTTGCATTTTTGCTAGTTTGCTGTCACTGTCAGGTGAAAATAAATTTGCAATGTGTTAGCCACCTACTGTACATTCTAAGAGAGAAGCCGTGGGCTAACATATCTCCGCGAGCTGGATTATGGACACTTTCCATATGAACTAAGGTAACTTTATCAAAGAAATATTCCACAGCGAATTGCCTAAGTAATTAGCTTAATTAGCTACCAGCTGAGACAGGGAGGATGGTAGCTAATGAGCAGTTACAACGTGCAAGGAACACTCTACCCCTGAGCTTTAGTGAAGCTCGAAAGCCTTTGCCGCACATCACAGCTATATTCCTTGGTCGTACCCATTGTTATGGATGACTAAGGGAATTTGGCTTATGTGTTACCTCATATTTATATCCCTGTGAAACAGGAAGTCATGGTTAAACAATTGCCTGTTCCCAGTCACCCAGGTGTACTGAAACAATGTAAAATATCAATGCGAATACACTTCAAATATATTTTGCTCATATGAATTCATAGTGGTGTCAATACTTGTTGCACACCTATACTTAACAAATGTTTTCGATAACCCTGTGAGTATTTTTGTGAATTTTGTTCTTTGAAACAATAAATACTCATTTTCACAACCTTCTTTGCTCATATTTACCAAGGGTGCCAATATTATTATCAAATGTGACACAAAAAATGACACAAATGAATTGAGGAATTAAGAAACAGTTAAGATTATTTTTGAAATCTTCTGGGATGATTAACAAAGCCTGAAGGTTAAACTTGTTAAGCTATAAATATTTAATAGCATGTAGGCTACAGGGGGCGTGCCACTGCACTGGGCTTCATGACATGAGTTGACAGTGATAGTCAGGAGTCCCTGAAGCCTGCATTTCACAGAGTTATTCACGTTCCTCTCTTTTTTGTAAGTTTTGTGCCTTTGTTTAGGTTCTAATCGTGTCTCCAGTATCCTGTCATTGGTCTACTACCTAATGTGTGCATCTATTCCAAATTTAGCCCTAAGAAGTTATGAGCCGAGCGTTCGTTTCCTGTGTGCATTGTTGTACTTCCTGATTTCATCCCTCACTTCTTTTTCTATTTCATGATAATACATTACTCTGGTTTACTGTGGTCTGCCTATGGTTTACATTTACATTTATTCATTTAGCAGACGCTTTTATCCAAAGCAACTTACAAATGAGACACACTCACACACCAATGGTAGCAGAGCTGCATGCAAGGTGCTAGCTTGCCATCGGGGGCAACTTAGGGTTCAGTGTCTTGCCCAAGGACACTTCGGCATGGGATCACCCGGGCCGGGATTCGAACCACCAACCCTACGATTAGTGGATTAGTGGACAACCCGCTCTACCCACTGAGACACAGCCGTTTGACCCAAGTTCTATAATCTGGGTTATATTGATAACCCTCTTCCTATGTGAGTGTTTTTGCTTCGTAGAATGAAGTAGTATGATCCCAATAACATCAGCAAGAAGATGGAAGTATTAGGCTATCACCTGGCTTTAGATTTAGCCAGGTGATAGCATAATATTTCCTTTGGAGTGTGTGTGCGTGTGGGTGGGTGTGTGTGTGTACAGGTATTTAAGCCTGCATTATATTCCTAGTCATATAAGACATTCCTATATGCAGTTCTTGGTTCATCAGTTTCTCTAGAATATTAAGAGAGGTTGTATATAAAGCAACTCTTGTTTGGGTTTAATTTTGTATGATCACATGGGAATAAGTAAATACTTTGTACATCATCACAATGTTTACTTTTCTCCAGTTTACTCATCATTATTTCCCACTTTATAAACATTAGCATATGGTTTAATTGAACTATTCTCCAATATGGTTTTAAGACACTACTTCTTTGTATACTATTTAGTTTAGCTGAATGTGGTAAATGCAAATATTCAGGAAGTGATTTTAATATATGTATGTTGTGCATGAACAAGGAAAAGTGGGAGCGCTGAGTAAAGATTGTGCTCTTGGGCATTCATGGGTGCACTGAGTGCTTGGGTCAGTAAGTGAAGGCAGTCGAGTCAAGTCTCTTGAGTAGGCTTCTTTGGGGGGAAATTTGTTGGCTGAGCGGAAGAAAGATTTGTTATTGATGTGATTTAAAATGGCACTCATCGTGTTCTTCATCGGTGTGCAGCTCTTTTGACTGTGTCACGGTTCTAAGGACTCTGGACTCCGTTTCCCAGCAGCCACTGCGAGTCAGGTGTTTTTCTGCACCTGAATCACGTTTCGGTTAATTGAGCACTGGTGTGTATATATAGTCCGTGGGTTGCATGCAGTGTTTGTCTTTCGTTGTATTGTTAAGACCCCTGTGTCCATGTTAGATTTCTGTGTCCGTGTTTAGAGCCTATCGATGTTAGATTCCTGTTTCTGTGTCTCGTTGTCAGTGTTCAGTCATAGTGTTAGTTTAAAGCGTCTAGATTTGGGTGGGTTAGTAGTTTTGTCATTGTTTCAACTGTTTATATTAATATCCATCCATCCATCCATCTTCTACCGCTTACTCCTTTTCAGGGTCACGGGGAACCTGGAGCCTATCCCAGGGGGCATCGGGCACAAGGCGGGGTACACCCTGGACAGGGTGCCAGTCCATCGCAGGGCACAATCACATACACACTCACATTCATACACTACGGACACTTTAGACACGCCAATCAGCCTAACATGCATGTCTTTGGACTGGGGGAGGAAACCGGAGTACCCGGAGGAAACCCCCGACGCACGGGGAGAACATGCAAACTCCGCACACACATGGCCCCGACGGGACTTGAACCCTGGACCCTGGAGGTGTGAGGCGAACGTGCTAACCACTCAAATTTATTTGATGGCTGGCCATAATGCTGATCTTCTGAGGGTCATATTTATTTGTTGGTTGGCCATAATGCTGATCTTCTGATGGTCATATTTATTTGATGGCTGGCCATAATGCTGATCTTCTGACGGTCATATTTATTTGATGGTTGGCCATAATGCTGATCTTCTGACGGTCATATTTATTTGATGGTTGGCCATAATGCTGATCTTCTTAGGGTCATATTTATTTGATGGTTGGCCATAATGCTGATCTTCTGATGGTCATATTTATTTGATGGCTGGCCATAACGCTGATCTTCTGATGGTCATATTTATTTGATGGCTGGCCATAATGCTGATCTTCTGATGGTCATATTTATTTGATGGTTGGCCATAATGCTGATCTACTGATGGTCCTATTTATTTGATGGTTGGCCATAATGCTGATCTTCTGATGGTCCTATTTATTTGATGGCTGGCCATAATGCTGATCTTCTGATGGTCATATTTATTTGATGGTTGGCCATAATGCTGATCTCCTGATGGTCATATTTATTTGATGGCTGGCCATAATGCCGATCTTTTGATGGTCCTACTTATTTGATGGTTGGCCATAATGCTGATCTTCTGATGGTCCTATTTATTTGATGGTTGGCCATAATGCTGATCTTCTGATGGTCATATTTATTTGATGGCTTGCCATAATGCTGATCTTCTGATGATCATAGTTGGTTGATGGTTGGCTGTAATGCAGAAGTTGTGATGGTCGTAACTGGCTGGACAGGATGCTGATCTGCTGAGGGTCATAGTTTGTTAATGACTGGCAATGCTGGTCTGATGGTTGCATGGGCCTACCGGTGCCTCCCTGTGAGGATCATCACTACAGATGACAGTTTAGAATCAGATTTTATTCACAGTTTAGGGATTTTATTCACAGAATGGAAAGACAATAGAGTGGAGTGCAGTGGTCTAGTTTCTTGCTGTGACTAGGTAGTGATCAGGATGGCTGAGGTGCCCTTTGTACTCTTCCATGGCGGCTCTGTGCAGTGGCAGGTGGTTTCTCAGTGGTAAGCTGGAAAGCAACCTTCTTTGAGGGAATCATTAAAGGCTGGAAACCAGAAAATAGAAAAGCATCAAAGCAAATAAAAAATATATATATATCAGCTTGAGCTCAAAACAAAAAAGTTAGGACTTAATTGAACATCCCATGCTTCTTGTTGATTGGACACAGTGTATGACTATCACAAGGAAAAATAATTGCACTTTCAGTCTGTTATCTAGTTAGTCTAGTGAAAAGTTTTAATGCAGTGGCGTATTATATAAGAGTAATTCTTTCTTCTGAATAACCAGACGTCCTTTAGGTGGCTTCTCATCGTTCACATGCTCATATCAATGCTGTGTAAAACTGACAGAATATCTAAAATAGCAGCATATGAATGCCCTTGATAAAAATAAAAGCATCAATAGATTAGGCTCACATGTCCTCTTACTGTAAACATCCTCCAGCTTTTAATTTTCCACCATCTGATGTTTGCTGTTAGCCAATCAGCAGAAAGAATGTCATGTTCAATAAGGAAATACTCTATCCGATTTGACTTGATGATGTTTTTCCTTATTTGCGGGTGCATTTTTGGTGTTGCAGTCATGTCTTTAGATTTGCTGTCAATATTTTTTGCGTGGTTTTGATTTTGTAGTCATGTGTTTGCTTTTGCGGCTGTGTATGTGGTTTTGCTGTCGTGTTTTAGGTTTTGTTGATGCACCTTTCTGATTTGCTGTTGTATATGTGGTTTTGCTATTGTGCTTATGGTTTATTTATGTGCTGTTGTGCTGTTGGTTTAGTAATGTGTTTGGCTTTGTGCTGATGTTGGAGTCATCAGAGAGATCTGCAGTTGCTGCTACCTGTGCTGGAGGTCTAGTTCCCGATTGTAATGTCCTTAAGTAATGTGTATTGATGTTTATTGGCTTTGATCATAGCTGAGCACAGTGTATGTGTCTTTCTGTGCCCAGATTTGGTTCTTATAATTTTCAAATAAAAAATAAGGTCTGTAATTATATCAAAAGGCCTTATTCTTGCATGACAGAGCTTTTGTCATTGTGCATTCTGAGTGTTGGCACTCTCATAGCTGTTAATCTGCTCCTAAACATAAATGATTAAAATAACTTTGAAATAATGACGTGAAATAAGAAGACAGCTCAGCTTAGATTTTAGCAAGCACACTAGACTGGATGTACAGTATATACTGTGTGTGTGTGTGTGTGTGTATATATATATATATATATATATATATATATATATATGTGTGTGTGTATATCTCCATCCATCCATCCATCTTCTGTACGACTAATCCTTCACTTCAGGGTCACGGGGAATATGTGGTCTGCACTTATGTAGTGCCTTTCATCCTTAGCAGTTACACACACACACACACACACACACACACCAATGACAGCCGTGCTACCATGCAAGGCACTAGCCTGCCATTGAGAGCAACTTGGGGTTCAGTGTTTTGCCCAAGGACACTTCGGCATGTGGGCCAGAAATCGAACTGGCAACCCTGCAATTAGTGGATAACACACTCTTCCTCCTGAGCCACAGCCGCCCCAGTATGTGTATCTTTTTTATTTATTTATTTATTTTTACATAAGATGTAACACTTGTCAGGAAAAAAAAGAATTGTTGGAATTTCATTTAGTTTCCTTTATAAGCTCTTATCTTGAGAGCTTCATTAGCTACACGCATACTTACTACAAAGCAAAATCCACATAAAGATACTAATACTGGGTGTGCATGTGCTATTTTCTTTTTCTGGTGCCATTAAAACTAGAGTTCAAAGTTATTTTGTGGGATAAAGAAAGAAAGGGGGAGAAAAGAAGCAAAATTCAGACTGAATTAATTAAAAACAATAATTAGCACATTTTGGGGAAGCCAGTCCCACTTCACTCTCTTATTCTCCTTTCTTCTCTTATTATTATTAATTGGATGCCACTGGCAAAAGTCTCAGTACATACTTCATGAACATAGCCAGAATTTCCATAGTTAATCAACAGTGAGGCTGTGTGTACGGTATGTATGTGTGAATGTGCTGATGAAGAGGAAGCATTTGCATCTCTGTTAGGCTCTCATTAGCCCCAATGGCGGTTGTGGCTTAGGTGGTAGGGCGGGTTGTCCACTAATCGTAGCATTCGATTCCTAGACCACATGACTCCACATCCCGAAGTGTCCTTGGGCAAGACACAGAACCCCAAGTTGCTCCCAATGGCAAAGCTAGCACCTTGCATAGTGTGTGTGTGTGTGTGTGTGTGTGTGTGTGTGTGTGTGTGTGTGGGTAAGGGAGAATCAATGTAAAGCACTTTGTAGAACCGCTAAGGTTAAAGAAGCGCTATATAAGTCCAGTCCAACACACATACATATAATTGCATGTGTACACACATACATATAATTGCACACACATGCACCTTGAAATGCTTGAAATTTGCTAACTTGGTCTCTGGTGGCTTTTCTCAGTAACAAGATGTGCATTCAAGTGCTCCCAGCTAATATGCTAGCATTTCCATACATGTACACCACAATTATCCAAGAACAGATGAACTGACAAGAATGTATATGGTCCCCTGAGCAACAGAAGGTGAGGTGATGTTGAAATCAATAGACCGGGATGCAGGGGAATGGTAGTTAGAGTATATGGTAAATGGCGCACTTATATAGCGTTTTTATCCAAAGCGCTTTACACTGTGTCTCATTCACCCATTCACACACACACTCACACACCAATGGTAGCAGAGCTGCATGCAAGGTGCTAACTTGCCATTGGGAGCAACTTGGGGTCCAGTGTCTTGCCCAAGGACACTTCGGCATGTGGAGTCATCCGGGCCGGGAATCGAACCACCAACCCTACGATTAGTGAATTAGTGGACAACCTGCTCTACCGACTGAGCCACAGCCGCCCTAGTAAAATCATGGTGGCAATATGAAAAATAACGTGAGATAGAATGTAAAACAGGGAGATCATTGCCTGCTCAGGTGAGATCACTGTTTCAGGGATTCATTCTAAGTCATATATAACAGATAACAGATATATATATATATATAGCAGATATATGATATATCATAGATTCATTTCACTTTTAAAGTAATGTCATTTATAAATAAAGACATGTGAAATCTTGAACACACACCTGGACTTGGTTCTGCAAGAAAGTTATGACAGACATTACTTTTATTATGCAATGAATATTACATGAATTTAAGCATTTTTTTTTAGCATGGATCCATTGGACACATGGATCTATGTAAACAATACGTGTACAAAATGAAATCAGATCATTCAAGAATTTGCAGAATATTGTTACGTCACTCTTGAGAAGACAGACAAAGAGTTCCTCAGCCTCCAGGTAATTAAGACATATTATATTATATATGTTTCAGGAAATTACTGCTTAAAACATGTAAGAGCTTTTAATTGTTGCATGATTGCTGATGCCAGGATGTGTGTTAAGAAATGCAACAATACCAGGTCTTTCACTAAAAAGACGTTTAGGAACACCAGAGCCTTGGACAATACTGGCTCATTAATGAAAGAGATGAAAAGAAGCTGAAATCAATTGTGTAAGTCAAAAGATTATAGTTAATCAGCCGACAGACTGGGCACTCGAGGTTAATGGGTCATTATTCAGCTTTCTGAGTGGTGCAGTAGTCCATAGTTCTCCTTATTGTTGCGTGAATGCATCTTTGGAGCTTGCCAATCTCATAGGCATCCATGGATGGGGGTCCAAAAGAACATAATAGAAATCATAATTGGCTCTTGATTAGCATTTCAGTCAGAGAAATGCTAGCCAATTGCATGCATCTGTTAGTTCATGCCCTGGTGAAATATAATTATGCTAAGTACAGGTGCTGGTCCTGTAATCATCAAAATTAAAAGGAATGAACGCGTGAAATATATCAGTGTGTGTGTAATACATTATGCTAGTTTCTGGGGCAGCTGTGGCTCAGTGGGTAGAGCGGGTTGTCCACTAATCCACTAATCGTAGGGTTGGTGGTTCGAATCCCGGCCCGGGTGATCCCATGCCGAAGTGTCCTTGGGCAAGACACTGAACCCTAAGTTGCCCCCGATGGCAAGCTAGCACCTTGCATGCAGCTCTGCTCCCATTGGTGTGTGTGTGTCTCATTTGTAAATCGCTTTGGATAAAAGCGTCTGCTAAATGAATGAATAAATGTAAATGTAAATGAGTCTAGACAACGAAAGACAAAGAATCAGTGAAGGCAATGACTATATACACCGTCAGTGCTCATTACCAAAAACATGTGACCTCTAGTGCTGCAGGGGCTGATGGGATATGGAGTCTGAAGTCTATACATACATGACAGACATGGGCGGAGACAAGACAGAAACATAAACAAAGTCCGTGTGTCACGGTGTCGGTTTATTGTAGTCAGGTTCTTGTTCCAGGCCATAGTGTTTTCATGGATTAGTCTTGGTGTCTTTGTTTTTGTTATTCGTTTAAATAAATGTTTAAAAGGTCTGCGTTTGCTTCCACGTCAATCCTGCAACACGAAAAGAACACAAAAAGACGACACAAAGGGTTTTACAGACTCTCTCTTGAGACCGAGACCATAGTTAGCAAAGTACAAATGGCAACAAGTTGAAGGAAACATCTCAAGAGTCCCAACCAATATAGAAAATGTCTAAAATGTCCCGAAGCCCTACTCACTAGCCTTGAAGGAATTCATTGGTGCCTGGTAATGAATCTCGTAATGAAGCTTCTGCTCTGAATGTTGTAGCGTTCTGTCACTTCTACTCGACATTCCATCACCACCTTTTCCAGCCTCATCTGGCACTGAAACTACATTAAATCTAAATATAGCAGTGTGTGTCCACCTGGCCATTTAGAGCACTTGCCTCTTGGCTGCCACTCACACTAAATGCACCACTCAAAAAAGCTTGACTCCAGGGTTATTATGAACAGAGTTGAGCTGTGTGAATGACTGCTTTTTATTCCTCTTTTTCGTCCTCCTTTATTGATTCCCAAAAGTGCCTTTATTCGCATGGCACTTAAGGGCCTGTCGCCTGCTGTCTGTGGGATTGCCTTTTAGACGCTGACACTCACTGAGTGAGGGATAAAAAGAGAGCAGGAAAGAAAGAGATCATTGGTAATATAAGTTAGAAGTAAGAGCTATAAAGCCTGGGGGAACTAAACTGCACAGTGTGCACTGCAAGTGACCTCTCCTAGAACACAGAACACTGCTAGAGACATCAAGATAAATAGTGAGACAGGTGGGTCTCCTTTATGTTCGACCCAAAACACAACTCTCAATTCATCTCCAACTCGTGTTGTCAACACGGTCTTTTCAGTTTGTTTAGAATTAATGAGACATGACGGCTCAGTTCTCCCTCGCTTTCGGTCTGAAATACCTGTGCCTGAGGAAGAGATGAAAGGCCAGTTAAAGAGCGTTTGATCAAATGAGACAGATAATTACATTCCTGAGAATTAGAACAAAATGAAATGAAGTCGATTTAGGATTTTGACGATTAAATGTTTGACTGGAGGTGTTTTAATAGGATCATGGGGTCTTTATGTGTTCATTATGAAATATTAAGGCACGTTTCCACACTTCATTTATCACGTACGAATTCCACCACACATTCTGTATTAATACCCATTCACACAACGTTAAAAAAAAAAAAAAAAATATATATATATATATATATATAACTACATATATGAAATTTTTTTATCCCATTTATTTATCTCCTCATCTGAGGTTATCATCAAAATGTATAAACCATGCGTTTAAAGGTGTAGCTAGTCTCTATGGTTTCAGTTATTCTCCAAGCTGGATGTCTAGATACTGCTTGAACGTCTAGTAATTTTTGTCATTTATTTCATTCACATGAAACTTTTATTCAAATTATTATTATTATAATAATTATAATAATTATTATTATTTTCGGGGGCACACGGTGGCTTAGTGGTTAGCACGTTCGTCTCACACCTCCAGGGTCCGGGGTTCGAGTCCCACCATGTGTGTGCGGAGTTTGCATGTTCTCCCCGTGTGTCGGGGGTTTCCTCCGGGTACTCCGGTTTCCTCCCCCAGTCCAAACACATGCATGGTAGTCTGATTGGTGTGTCTAAAGTGTCCGTAGTGTATGAATGGGTGTGTGAGTGTGTATGTGATTGTACCCTGTGATGGACTGGCACCCTGTCCAGGGTGTACCCCGCCTTGTGCCCGATGCTCCCTGGGATAGGCTCCAGGTTCCCCCGTGACCCTGATAAAGGAGTAAGCGGTTGAAGGTGGATGGACTGGGCTTTTCGAGATTAAGCATAAACCAGGTTAGGTTAGAGGTTTTGCTTTACAGCAGCAGATGTGGAAAAAGTGTTAGGAACACACACACACTCACACACATAAGTTATATCACCCTATTTGCATACATGTAAGCATCCAAAAAAGACTTGGTCTATAGTACAGTGTCATTATGAGGATACAATTCTATAGCCTGTGTCTGCGGGTGGTTCTCAGAATGCGTACCACTCACAGCTTCTTGTTAACGAGAGACATGAATTAGCATTTGTCTATTGATTCGCATTGTGAAGCGTCTCTGGCTTCTTAATGAGGTCCGGAAAAACAAAGACTGTTACAGCGTGAGTATATTCTTTTGTAGAAAAAGCTCGTCTCAGACCTGTTTCACTCAAACAATGATGAATATCATCCACATTCACCAGCTACAATACCACATGAAGGAATGCACCTGGAGGGAAGGAGAAATGGAGTACGACCGATCCAATGTGTGTGTGTGTGTGTGTGTGTCCCTGGTGGGGGGAAAAAAAAAAAAGATTTACAGATATAAGGTGTTCCTTCCTAATGGGAATTGACCTGATGAGTTCTAGGACACATTTCCCAGCAGGATTAATCGGTTCTAAGGTCTATAAGGAATTTGCTCCCTATTTGTTGTTTGCCAGATCCAGGATGTACAGATGTTTGGTGTGCCACTCATTTCATGGCTGTATTTGTGCTATAATGTTTTAACATTAAATTGTATGGGATAAAACACAACAGAGCATGCAGCTATAGAACATGAACCAGTGATGTGGCTTGATGCAAATCAGTGTTACTCTTACCATCCTGTAGTTCATTATTTAAGTGTTGTATTCCTCTTATACCACAGCACTTTGCCAACACGAACAATAACTCATGTATTAATCAACAGCATGCGGTGATTTTTAATCATTTGTAGTTACGGTTAATGTTGTAGAACATCCGTGAGAAAAGTTAGTTCCTACTGTCACATATACAATCATAGCACAGTCAACAGGATTTCGCTGAGTGAGTGTTGCAGCTAAAAATGCTTGATTTTGCTGCGGCTTTTTTTTTTATAAATTTGCGGCGTAATTTGCAGAGTTTTTTTTAACTCTTTTTTTGCGGGAAACTACTTGAATTGGCAAAATTGCAATTGCCGGAAAAAGTCTTGCACTGTCCTTCACAGTAATGCCTGCTGGTAAATGAGACCTTTTTAGCTGTACTCAATTTGATGCACATGAATAGAAGAGGGTTTTGGCTGAATGCGCATTGTGATGACATCACATGACATGTCTGGGTACAAATTTGCAGAAAATATGCGGTAATTTTGAAATTTCCTTGATTTTGCATTCATCGCTAAATCCTGGAGGGACTGATAGCAGATATAAACAGCCATTCCTTTATCAGCATCTTTATTTTCCTTTCTTTTAAAACAACTGCAGCTTGTCATGTTACTAAGAAACCAGAAAGCACAAAGACCTCTGTCCTAAAAACATTTCCACGGTGGAAAACTTAATGACCTTTACATTACTTTACATTTCACCATATCAAGGATTATATATTTTTAATTGTTAAATAATAGCACATGTGTATCCTGTTTATTATTAGTGTTAGAATACGTGTCGGATCCACGTGTAAACGTTGGATACGTTCACACATATAACGACTCAACAGCAACAAGGCGGCCTGAGACCATTCATTTTCAATGAGAGTTGGCGATTACTGATGACTTGATGTGCGCGACGCGACGAGAAAAGTTTAACCTTATGCAAATTTGGAGATATTTGGTACAGCGAACTCCCAATGAAAGTGAAGACATTAGAGTGCAGGTGATCTGTAGCCTCCCGTGCTCCCTAGCTATTATTTAAACGTGCTAAGGCCATAAGCTAAACTAAGCTAATTGGCGCTTGACGCAATGGAAAAGAGCACTTCTCCTTCATCTCATACTATATTTTGCATATATTCCACCGGTGAATTTTATTTTCAAATACTCTCTCTCAAGAATGTTTAATGTTAGTGGTAATAAAACTGTTTGATGTCAAAAGTGGAATGCTAATCACACCACTCACTGGGTGTGTCTCAGCCAGCTCCCTAGTTCAGTAGTCAGGGCACTGATCAGGGAGTCGGCCATTTTAAGGGCTGGCTCAATCGCAAAATCCTTCCAGTGCACTGGAAAATTTCCCCCTAAAAAACCCCACAATGCACCACAAAACTAGGGAGTGTCGATGCTCACTATGTTGCATTACTATAAATGACGTCATATTTGATGAAGCCTCTTGTTATGGTTGTTGTAGCTCTTGAATGATTATTTACGTGAGTGATTTTGAACTTTATTTGACATTCTATATACAGTTTGTTTCAGTCTAATCACTTTTAAGTGTTTAATGATTTAAATCTCTCGTGATCTCTCTCGAAAGGGTCAGGCATCCTTCAGTCTGATCTCATGAGTTGTGTCATGAGATCAACCTACATCCCATTCGCGACAAGAAAATACCTCTCTCCGTTTCATCATTTGCCCACAGAGACGCCGTCTTGTTTCTTCCGGCATAGGAGAGGCTCCAAAGTCAAAGGATGATTTATCCAGTTCACTTGCGACTTCCTCAGCACACTGACCAGTAGGTAGAGGAACTGGGTTAACTGGGAAAATGTGGCTAGTGGGGTTCCACGTTTCACAGAGACTTCCTTGGTTGAGAGGTTCTTGAAAGTCACAGTAATGCGCTTACTGGAAACCACTGTTGCAGGATGAACCTCAGGCCTCACCCACAACTCAGGTGAAAAGGTGTCTGTAGGCTGATCTACCAGTGCTAATTGGTCTGTGAAATCACCAGGAAATAAGGGGATTCCAGTGACGTTAAACACCTGTCCTGGATTCAAAATGATTGCCTTCCTCTGGGTAAACCATACAATCCCATGCTTATTCACATCTTCTGGAGTGTCCGACTGAGTGAATGTCCCATTAGCTTCTCTGAGGGTGGGATGTATTGTCAGAGTACTCATGAACTGATCTCCTGCTTGCTCCTTACAGTACTGAAACACGCTTGGAGTTCGTCCCCACTAGTATGGCGACATTTTATCTTTCTCATGGTCAGGGCATCATAAAGACAAAGTGTCTATTGTGTGTGCTATTCCAATGACAGCAGATGAGAAGTTTTATGGACAGGAAAGCATAGTATGGGTACTGCTCAGTGCTTAAACAACATAGTTTCAGTTCATTGAGTGGGTGGATTTGAGGTATGTGTTTGAGGTAGGTGTCATAGAATCTGCGGTACAAAATAGTTACCATTAACCCACTGTCAAGGATAGCTTTAGCATAGATGCTTTCTATCTGAACAGGTGCGATGGAGCGGGGTCAAATGAATCCCTCAGGTAACAGTTTTGTGCCTGCCATCACCGGGGGTGCCTTTTGGGTGGAATGTGTTCCAAACGAAGCCACACACCGTTCTTTCACCTGGCTCCTTGAAAGTTTTCCCTGATGCCAGTTTACTTTGATCAGTTTCTGATGAACTTTTCTTAGATCTTCAGGCTCTTTACACTCTCTTCTGGTATGTCCATCCTGCCCACAATTGTAGCAGAAAACACCTGACTGTAATGGTCTGAATGGTTTCACATTAGATGATGCATCCACACCCAGAGGTGTCAAGTTCCGGGGTATCTGGAGTGACGCTCAACAGTTTGGCTACTTGAGAAGACAACTCCTTCACTTCATTTCTTAGGCTGCTAAGCTCAGACGAAACTGAAGATGGTGGTACTGTAACGGGGGGAGCAGTAACAGTTGTTTTCACTCCCTCCCTTGTGCTAATCCAATTTTCTTCCTCTTGCACTTCTCGCATCAGCTGGGAGAAGGTAGGGGGGTTTTCCAGAGTGTGACTCATCCTTCTACAGAGCACAACCACGTCATGAGTAAGTGCGCCTTTGACTAGCTGTTCCATCCGAACTCGGTTCATGTCTGCAGCTTTAACTCCTTCTTTAAGAAGGGCACGATGGAGAAGTTTATCAAGGCGATACAGGAAATCAAACAGTTTTTCTACTTCATTCTGAAATGTGCGTTTGAACTTGACCAAGATGTCATCTCCATTCTCTGTATTACCATATGCTGTGTCAAGAGCAGATAAGTAATCAGCATCTGTGGCAGTGGGAGTGCTAATTTTCAAGAAGCGAACAATGTCAGCAGCTGATCCTATTAAACTCTGCACTAAATGTTGTCTCTTAGCAGCATCAGTACATTGCCACTCACTCATCATTTGTGTTGCCTGCTCCATCCAGGCTTCATATTCTTCCTCACCTTGAGGTACAGGTTTCACTCCTGAGAATAGTCTAAGTTTTCTATAGCTAGGTCCATCAGTAGACGGCTATGGGCCGGCTGTGGCTCAGTCGGTAGAGCAGGTTGTCCACTAATCGTAGGGTTGGTGGTTCGAATCCCGGCCCGGGTGATCCCATGCTGAAGTGTCCTTGGGCAAGACACT
>JAFFST010053997.1:10180-31669 GCA_022414735.1 Noturus placidus
ACAAATTGCATTTTGTGTTTATTTGTGTTGTCCTTGACTATTGTTTAAATTGGTTTGATGTTCCGAAACACTTAAGTGTGACAAACATGCAAAGGAACAGGAAATGAGGAAGGGGCAAACACTTTTTCACACCTCTGTATCCTAACAAAATGTCCAGGTCCTCTGGTAGAAAAATATTTAACCGTGGGCATGAGGTACTTTTCCTTATGGCTACCTCTCTGTGTGTGCGCGCCAAAACTAGCACTACTGTTTACTTCATAAAGATTTATTTTGGTGTCATCTGACCATAGAACCCGATCCCATTTGAAGTTCCAGTAGTGTCTGGCAAACTGAATACGCTTGAGTTTGATTTGGGATGAGAGTAGAGGCTTTTTCCTTGAAACCCTTCCAAACAACTTGTGGTGATGTAGGTAACTTCAGATTGTAGTTTTGGAGACTTTCTGATCCAGCTGTGATCCTTGGAGATTTTTTGGCCACTTAAATCATCCTCTCCATAGTATGTCAAGACAATATAAACAAACGTCCAATTCCAGGTTGATTCATAACATTTCCAGCTCAACAACCTTTTGTCGCACATCACAGCCATATTCCTTTGTCTTACCCATTGTTATGAATGACTAAGGGAATTTGGCGTACCTGTTAACTCATATTTATACCGCTGTGAAACAGGAAGTGATGGTCGAAGAATTTCCTGTTCCTAGTCACCCAGATGTACTAAAAAAAAAGCAAAATATCAATGGGAATATACTTCAAATATTCAAAAACATTTCTCATATGAATGCATTGGGGTTCCAATAATTTTTGCACACCTATATTTAACAAAGATTTTGTTATAAACCCGTGTTTTGTTTGCAGTTGTTTGATATCCATGAGTATTTTTGTGAACGTTTTGAACAAAACATCAAAAGATTAAACAATAAAGACAATTTTTCACAGCCTTCTTTGATGATATTTACCAAGGGTGTCAATATTAATGGAGGGCACCATATCTATCATTTTATTTTACAAGATTTATTCCTTTTTGGAAGTTTCATTGAGTTATTTTCTTAATTCACAGTTTGAACCACAACACGCAGATGAAAACTTCACTTATGTACATGCATGTCAGCACACTGTTGATTTAACACACTGTTGAACTCAGGCGTACAAAATACTCAGTGCCTCAGTGTTGGCAGATGGTGGAAGGTTCCAGGAGAAAGGTCTCCTGCCGCTGTCCTCCATTCACAGCGAGTGGTGGTGTTTCAGCATACATGCCATCTTTAAAAACTCAGTGTCCACATTCAGAGATCGAGTCCACATCTTGGCAGGAGCCCACAAACCAGTGTGCAACCTTTGCTGCATAGCTAAAAGTGTATAGTACTAATTCCACCACCACCTCCATGCTGTCTCTTTACATGGAGTTCACCTTTTGGCAGTGGCCCTTTTATTTCTCCCTGCCACTTTCTTCATTCATGCACTCATAGCTTACACAAAAGATGGGGCCTGGGCCTCTCACAAGCTTTGACTGAACTGAGAAATCACATCCTGTCAAACAGGGACCAAAGAGTCTCTCAGTGCATGATGCTATGTATGGCACGGACGGCCATCTGTCCTTTTCTAGACAGGATTGAGCTTGTGCTAAGGAATGGCTCAAATAATAAATAAAAAATCCTTAAGAGTTTATTAAGGGGAAAAGTATTAATATGAACAAATCCATTGCAATATCTTAGATGAACTTATAGAATAATTTATTTGGATTGCTCCAACATTGAGGGAATAGCTTTGTCTTAAATTCTTAACTCCCATTCATATAAATACTGCTTGTGTATATTATTTGGGGGGGTGACACACGACATGCTAGGATCATTTTTCTTTTTTTGATCCACCATCCAAGTTCAGTTTCAAGAAAACGTAACCTACCATGACTGCTCCCCTCCACTACAGCCTCTCTTTTTCTCTCCTCTCTGCCTTTCCTTTGCCCTCTTCCTTCTTCACCCAGTGTGGCCCAGACACCATGCCGTCTGGAAGCTGTCCGCCCCGCGTCTTCCCTAAAAGCCGGCAGAAACTGTGGGGTAATGGCTATTGTGTGCTCTCATTGATCCTTGACTGGCCATATTGTGGCCCAGCAGGATATCAAAGGGACAAAAGCAGTGTGCTGCATTGTCCTATGCTACAAATGAAGAAGTCCGTCCTCCCTCAGAGGCCTACCCTGGAAGCGTCAGCACTGAGATTTTCTATGAGAGAGAAGGAAATGGGGATATGGTTAATTATTAATGCACCAATTCAGCTCGCCAACAGGAGCTATACTCCCCGCTAATTTCTACAAAGGCCCTGGAATGTCCACAGACTTGCACAGATGTTGGGCCTATTTGAGCATCTGTACCCACATTAAGTTCTATGTTCTGTATTTCGGGTAGGGCTTAAAGTAGAGCAATTTTTTCAAAATTTAAAACTAGTATAGGAACATGGTTTATAAGCACTGTTGTTGGCCTGTAGTTGGTCTTAAATGGACCAATCTGTTAAATATATAGAGAGGTATCATTATTACCATATTATGCCCTTCTTCAGTACAGTTGCACCATAGAACTAGGTGGTACAAACAAAGTATGCTGTTGCCACTTTGAGCCATTTTATATATTTTATAGTGCAGGTAGTACAATTTTAGTGTTAGCTCTTGTTGTTTTCTCCAGGCTGATACCTAGGGCTGAAGTTCTCTGTCTTAATACCAAGAACATTTCCAGCCCTAAGGGCATCTCACATTTTTTTAATCATTCCAGTAGAAAAGTCATAATGGATAACATTTGGCTCTGTGATAAATTTTTTAGTTAAAGTAACTAAAAAGTACCTGCTTTAGCGTATTACAAAAATAGTGTATTTGTCTGTAAAGTATTTGACATTATGGTAATCTCCTTAAGAAGTTGGTATGCATTTAAAGCTATAATGTAATTACTGAGTTGCTCATAGTTGCATGCTTATAGTGGTAGTAGCATCTTAAAGCTCGGTGTCTCTACTGAGGGCTTCTCCTTCCTCTCTTCTTTCTTTAATGAACTTGCTCTCATCCACCGGCCTAATCCCCCATTCACTTGGAGGGTCATTTGGTTCCGATGCACCTTCAGCTTTTTCCAAAGTTTAATTAAACACTCCCCCCTACTTTAAGCCAGACAGAGCACTCTCGCTGCAGGCTTTGTCTTTACAATGAAGTGAGCCCTTCATTCAGTGCATTGTGGGACTTAATGGCATCCTTGTTTGGTTTGAATCCATACGCTAGCTCCTTTGGTGCAGAGAAAGCCAAGCTTTCTTGAGGGCACGCATTGCGGTGAGGTTTAATGAGTGCATGATGCAGAAGTCTCCCGCAACAAAGCATGCTACAGAGGTACACCGTGTCACATAACCACACAATTCAAGCCAAGCCAAGATCCCAATGGAGAAGGCTCATTATAAGCAGAACCCACTTCCAGATTCGTCAGCCAAACCAAGTTTTTACCCAATTGCATCCTTTATATTCTATCTACAAACACCTCATTTGCTTGACTTGATGTTCCAAGTCAGTACATCACACCATGTTGCTCATATTACCTTAAAAACAGTTGGTGTGTTTTTTATTCAAATGTGTTTAATCTCATCATCTTGTTCCTTAACTTAAGCAAATCCTTCTCCCTCAAAAGTCAAAGCTTGGGAAAAAAACAAAAGAATATAGTCCTTTTTGTTTATCAGTGCCATTTCTTATCTTGCCTTGCCAGTGCTTGAGCCCAAGAAAGACAAAGCTTCTCCCTAGCTTTGTGACTGGCGCTGCTGTTTGGCTGTGTTTGTTGCGGGTCAGTAGATTCCTCCTGCATTATTTGTTCCACCGTCCTCCCCTTAACTAGATTTAGCATGTTTGTTTTCTTGGGGGTGACAGGTACAATTGTTGCTTGAAATGCCCTGGCTTGGTCTCGGGGGGCTTTGGTTGACCGCACAGGCCAGCTAGCATATGGAAAAAGACTGACAATCAAATTAACTTTGTCTTTATCCTTTTCTCTTCCTGGAGAAATGAAGATGGCCTTTTGGACAGGGGAACTTTAAAGAGGCCAGCTATACCAAGGACAGAGCCAGATTCCATTGGTGCTAATTAGTAAATAAAATAATTGGATCATCTTTCGCTCATCTATCAATGGCTGCTTGTAAAAACGTTTGAAAGCAGTGAGCTATGGAATGCCACTGGGTTGCCGAGACCTTTTCAGATGTCCCCTCTTTTTCTCGAAGGAAAATAAGAATAATCCAATCATTTCTCTGCTTTCTTGAACAGGCTTGAAAAGGTTTCCATCATATAAAGCATTTGATTCCCAACCCCCTTTGACACCTTAAGCTTAACCCTGTTAACCCAGCCCACATACCCGGCACTTCTCAGAGATCCAGTCACTCATCAGCAGTGTTGCTAAATCATGTAGCAAGATAGAAAACATGACATTTAAGAATACTACAGACTGTTAGAATTGAAAATCCATTTTTGACAGTCAGAGTCTCAATGTCATGGCTTTTATCCACCCATCTCTCTCTCTCTCTCTCTCTCTCTTAATAATTATTTTGCTGTTTGAGATCAAATGTGAAAGGTGAATGGCCTAGGGCCATGGGTGGCCAATTAGGAATGGTCAGGCAAAAAGTTTCTTTGTCTAACTGTCCCCAACCTAGTACTCTTTTGAACTTTACCCATCCATCTCTATATTACTCATAACCCAATTAAATCACAGGTCGGAACAAACCTGTTTGGAAAAACATTCTTTTAAAAGTCTTGTTGAAATGTCTGTGCAATTACATTTTTTTTAACCAATTCTAGTTGTATGAAAGCTTATGATAGAAATAAAAAAAAATCAGAGTTGCTTTTGACTCTTTCAAAGCCTTTTGACCGGAGATTTAAGGGGAGTGCTATCCTTCAGTTAAAAACAGCATGACAACAATAATTCTGCTTGTAAAACTCCCATATCACTTTTTCATCCTTCATGGATAACTAGGATTCATCGTTAACATCTTCCATCCATCCATCCATCCATCCATCCATCCATCCATCCATCCATCCATCCATCCATACATTCATCCATCTTCTATACCGCTTATCCTCCTTAACATCTTGTGAGTTGCATATTATCAGTATATTCATTCCGGCCATATTTATGATTGACGGGCATAAATTCTTCAAGAGAAAATGGTCTAGAGAGGGACATTTCATTTGTCTTAATATGCTACACTTTACCTTGTTGCTAGTGTACCTTTTGTATCCATCTTTTACCTGGGAAGGTGCATGTGCATGTACCTTTTAGACTAATGCTTTATACGTGGTTCATATGGTCTGATTATGTACCTTTAATTATATTAAAAGTGAAAAGATATAACGACACATAGTGAAGGGACACTAGATACACCTCTGATGGTTCCAGCCAGAAACAAGGAAAAGCACCATTTGGTACCTTAATTCTGAGAGATTGTAAGAAAATTATTATATATTTGTAGCAATATATAAGAAGCCTAGCTCATTAAATAACAAATATAAGAATATGAGGAATATGAGAACTAAATTTGCAATAAATAGTGGAATGTGCAATTGATTAGTACTGGTTTACACGAGTGACGTATTTTCATTAGATGTTTGTCCATTTTGACAGGATCCTCAGTCATCTGCATCCAGGCATGGCATTGCTACGCAGTGCATGGTCTTCTGAAACCAGCCAGTGAGAAAGCCGCAGGAATAGCTGTATGGGTATTTTGCAAATCTTAGGCTTGCTCACAGATGTAAAAAGATGTAAAAGGCATAAACAGGCAGTTAAAGTATATTTATAAACATCAGATTTAATACTTGAGTACTGACACAATCAGAAAATAAAACAATTAATTGATATTTGAAAAAAGTGAGTAAAAATACTTATGTATATTGAATGTTTTAAAAACGTAGGTTTTTTTTTTTTTTTTTGCAATAATTTTAATACTTTTTCCCCCTAATATTATTTGTAATATGGGTACTGAAATGACTGTTACACCTGTAATTAAAAAGTGTTAAACTTTTTGCTCTGGATCTGGATCACATGGTAAATAGATGTCCTTTACAATTTTGAAATAAAACTGTTCCAAAGTCAGAAAACTCTTAAAAAATACAAAATGCAATGTTAAATCAAATTAAATGTGTTTTTCATGACTTGCATCAAAATCAATGGCTGTCTGAGATCTACTACACACACATCTTAAGATTGCCACAACAGGAACAGTCAAAAGATAGATAATTATGTTTATATCAGAACAATCTATCACATCATTTACATTTACATTTACATCCATCCATCCATCCTCAACCGCTTATCCACAATCGGGTCGCGGGGGTAGCAGCTCCAGCAAAGAACCCCAAACTTCCTTTTCCTGAGCAACATTAACCAGCTCTGACTGGGGGATCCCCAGGCATTCCCAGGTCAGTGTGGAAGTATAGTCTTTCCACCTAGTCCTGGGTCTTCCCCGAGGTCTCCTCCCAGTTGGATGTGCCTGGAATACCTCCCTAGGGAGGCGCCCAGGGGGCATCCTTACCAGGTGCCCGAACCACCTCAACTGACTCCTTTCAACGCAAAGGAGCAGCGGCTCTACTCTGAGTTCCTCTCGGATAGCCGAGCTTCTCACCCTATCCTAAGGGAGAGGCCAGCCACCCTCCTGAGAAAACCCATTTCGGCCGCTAGTACCCGCGATCTAGTTCTTTCGGTCATTACATTTACATTTACATTTACATTTATTCACTTAGCAGACGCTTTTATCCAAAGCGACTTACAAATGAGAGATACAAGCAAAATGATATCAAGCAGAGAACAATACAAGTAGTGCTACCATACATGATCTATTAATTGAGTTCTAGAAGAAGCAAAGTGCGCAGAGTAGAGGTGTAAGTGCTTTTATTTATTTATTTATTTATTTTTTATGAGTTGGTTAGGTGTTGACGGAAGAGGTGGGTCTTTAGCTGTTTCTTGAAGATGGTGAGTGAATCTGCAGTCCTGATTGAGGTTGGAAGTTCATTCCACCATCGAGGAACAGTTAGTGTTAAGGTTCTGGAAAGGGACCTTGTGCCGCGCAGAGTAGGAACTACTAAACGTCGGTCGTTAATCAATCGCAGATTGTGTGTGGGAACGTAAGCCTTCAGCAGAGAGTTGAGGTAGGAGGGTGCTGTTCCAGACAGGGTCTTGTACGTGAGCATCAAGGCCTTGAATTGATGCGGGCAGCTACAGGACGCCAGTGGAGGGAGATGAAGAGGGGCTTCATCTGGGCTTCAATCTGGGCTTCATCATTATTTATATGCCTGATTCTTTAGTAATATTCAGTGGACAAAGTCAGGTTCTCTGTAAACCATGTGCATTGTACATACATGTGTACATTCTAAATGCATTGTACAAAATGTTAGAATGTTGTTTTTTTTTCCCACTGGAGAGTATTTCAGAGAGACTGAGTCGCCTAAAGAGAATAAAATATGTGAACAGAATACTGCACTTGAATAAATATAGAGGTTTAAAGAGGAGCAAAGACAAGATAATAGAATATAAAAAATATCTACAGTAAGAAAACCCAAGAAAAGTAATACAACATGGCAAAACTGGGAAAATGTGATTATGTACTGTAAAAGACTGAACTGAAGTAGGTTTGGGCCATCATATTTTTAAAAATGATAAAACTATAAGGTATGACTAGATTCTAGCATATATAATTTATTTACTGTATGAATATAAATTTAATATTGTCAACATTTGACAGTTACTAAAGAAAAATAGATCTTCATGTGTCAATGTTATAGTTATGCTTTTTATCATAATTTAAAGCCCAAAGTATAAAATAACATCTAAAATAACATCCACAAAAAATGTTAATATGAACTGGAAACATTATATGATTCCCTTTTATTCCAATTTCAGCATTGACAAAACCTAGGGAGTTGTCAGAAATTATATATTTTAAAAAGTGAACATGCATAAAATTATTTTAATGTGCGATTAGTCAATTTAGAGAAGTTTTGTACTGTCCAACATGCACAGACAGATAAAAATTTAAAGCTCACCTTCAAATATATTTTAATGTCACTTCAATGTCAAGACCAAATTCACTGAACATGAATAAACAGTAGAAAAAGATAATAATATAGTTCATGACCTCTGGTTGATTCAATTTACACAAACATGATAGAACATGCTACTATTTAAAGTGTAAACACTGCCAAAGCTATCTGGACTTCTATCAAGATCTAGACCGCAGTAACAAATCCGTTTCAGTTTCTTCGAATTTACTGACCACTTTTTTCCAAACTCCAGAACTGGAATTTTTCAATGTTTTGTTTTACAACACCAAATGAGCCATGCCAGAGGACAAAACTTGTTTGGTGTGTTTATAAACGGGGTTTCCCTTTTTGCATTTCTGATAAAGCAGATCATGTTTAAGATTAAGGTAATTAAGGTAATGCAGAGTGCTTTTTGTTTTGTTTTGTTTTTTAACCTGTTGCTTTGTCTCTGCATTCCTAAAACTCCTCTGTCCTCTGTAATCCAGTTGCAACTATCCTGTCCAACTCATGCTGCTGTTTATCTCTTAGTGTGTGACCCAGGAAATGCCACAGCATGCCAGGTTTGTGACTTAATACCTCCTTCTGCTCTTTATTCAATGCAGCCTAGGGTCTTATTAAGGTTGCCCAGTGAGCAGACTGTCAGTAGTAGCAATTGGGGAGTACATTATGCCCCTAAAATCCACAGTGACTCCAATAAAAGCTTCCCAATCGCCGCTGAGAGCCACTGCTGCCCCATATCCTTTTGCAGAAGGATTTAGAAGCGCGACTCGAGCCGTATGCTGAATCCCTCAGATTAACGGAGTGTGGGGCCTGCTGCTCAAACTCCTAGCAAGGCCTATGTTCTGCTCAGGGACAAGGGGGAGCCTCTATTGTCCAAGATGAAGCCTCTCTCTGCTGGAGGAGCTGAGGGCTCTTTGTGTGCTCTTAGGCTGGAGAAAGGGTTCGAGAGCTAATGAGGGCTGTGGATTACAGGGTGCAGAGCACTCTTCAGGCCTTAGCACTCCTGCAATAAGCAGATAATTACACCACCGTTTGGACTAAAAATCTCCAAGGGCTCAGCCAGAGGGCACAAGGTCGTGGGTTGACCTGAGCGTGTGGCCAAACTGACCCTTGACAGTAGGCTGCTGCAGGGTTTATAACACTCAGGAGCCCTTGGAACAGCATGGCCAAGATACTATTAACATGAATGATCATCACAGGGCACCAAGGGTCAATACTGAACAACAGCACAACTGATCTGGGAACAGATGAATTAAATATTGAGCAACTTTTCTTTTTCAGTGTGCAATACACACTGTTCTGAAATCAGTAGGTTAATTGAACAGATTGAACTGCTAATGTATATTCAAAAGTCGATTGTTCTGTACATAAATATTCAGATTTTTCGGTAATTCCTATGTTTGTTGGATATTCAGAAATGTCTGGAAGATTTTTAACACTAGGTCTACAGTTTAAGACAAAAACAAAATTATATCAATCAAGATAAGACTGCAGATTTAGTCAAACAAGTTGATAAACACTGAAAAATATCCACCATGCTTCAACGTTACAATTCTTCAAATTCCTTCAGAGATACAGCTTATTAGATATGGCTGATCAAAAAGACAGTTTTACTGGCACACTCACACATTTGATATGGTTTATAAAAGGCACCCTGTTCCCAAGTGACACAATAAAGTAATAACTGACCTTTGCTCTCAGATTATAATTCAAAATGGCAGGTTGAAGGGTTATTGAGAGACTCCATTTGAGCTCCAGGATGTCACAGATGCCCTGGCACCTCATTTATTTTCATCAGGACCAATGGGCCTTGCAGCATTGTGTATCTACCTCCAACTGAGCCAGTATGCTTTGCCTAGCAACATGTAGCCCTGCAGGGCATACGCTGGACTACGACCTCCAGCAAGCATGATGTACGCGCGCACACACACACACACACACACACACACACACACACACACACACACACACACACACACACACATTCAGCAATAACTCTAATTATGCAGGACAGCTCCAATGTTTTTATAAGCAAATCTTAATTTCCACTCTTTTTTCTCTATTTTTCTCTCATGCCCAATTCCTCTCTCTATCTCTCTCTGCCCCATTCATTCATTCATTCATTGCAATTTTTCTCTCCCACTCTCCCAAATAGCATTAGTTAATGAGAGGCGTCATGCCCTACAATACTGAATAATACAGGCCCTTCGACCCTGTGTTACCTTTACTCCCAGCATGCCTGGTCTTTTCACTATGCTTGCTTTCCCTTATAGGACAGCTGCAGCAGGACAAGACAACCATAGCAAATCCTGAAGAAAGCTCAATCAGAGGGACTGTGAAAAGGGGCCAAGCTGGATTTCCCTACCAGCCAATCAAACGTTTCCCCCAGGGTGCTTAATTCATAAACACTCACTCAATCATATGCACACACAAACACGCATACACAGACATGCACACAGATTCATTATCATCCTCTACTATGAGTGCGTGCCACCATTCTTTTGATTCAACGCACAGCACAGCAGGGTTCTTGTATTGGGGTTCAGTGTAATTTGAGGTTGTGGCCCCTTCTGGCCTAGTGGCACATGCCCACTCAGTTGAGGGCATGATGCCTGCTGAATTGCTCACCACAGGGGTAACAGAGAGGGACGACAGAATAGCAGAATGTTCCCATGCACGGTTGTTTACATTAGCAGTGAAGAGACTCTGAGGTGAATTTGAAGTCAGCCAGACTCATAATTCAGAACAGAACAGAACGTTCCCGTTAATAAGAATAATAAGGTATAAATTGAGACCCTTTTGGTATTACATTAAGGGCTAAACAGGATACCGCTCTTAAGCTATTGTATACTGAATAAAAGAGAAGCAAAGACAACTCAAGCAATGTATCACAATGATGCCTTGCGACAGCAGCAGTCAACTTAACTCCCATGTATCCTGAGTTTCAATACTTGTGCCGAATTTTAATCAAGTGCCAGAGCAGCAGTGACACAAGTGGAATACTAACACAAAACCCTTCACACTGAAACCATTCCTCATTGTAATGCAGTGAAAAATGTCACACACGGCAAAAGCACTTTTCATCTCAAAGCTAAGACTCTTCAACATCAATGCATCACCTCTGTGGACGCTTTAGGTCCAGCAATGGCTGATCGGTGTGGCTGTGAATGGACACCAGTCTATTGTTACGGTTTCAGCGCAATAGGGGGCAGACCAGGCAAACCCCTTAGAGAGTGCAACACAAGAGATGCTGCTGGTGACCAGAGCCAAAAGGGCCGGCAAAGGAGGGTCCACTGCCTAGGATTGGACACTCCCATCTCTCTCTGTTTCTGCTGGCTGTATTGTAAATAGGGGCCTCAAAGGGGGAAGACAAAAGCGCTGCTTGGTTCAGGCTGTTTTGAGCTCCATGGAAGGCTGTTCGGAGTGAGTGCTGCTCCTGTTCCTTCTTTTTTTGTAGGAGAGGGTGGTGGAGGCACTGGGGGCGGCAGCGTGACGGATGGGCTTTGGGTCACCACTGCTTTTGTGGATGGCGGTGTGCCTGAATGGAAGACGTGCTGCCTCTCTCCCTGCAAGGCCCCCAGAAGTTGGGGTTGGGGGTGGGATGGGTGCAAGGCGGGGTACAGGGGGATTTTATTATGGGTCTATGAAGGGGTTACGACACAATGAATTAGTCTGTATGTTCACCCCAGTGCTGTCATGGGGAACAGTTATATAAGAATGTAGAAACTGATATATCTGAAATCTGAAATCATCTAGAACAAATTCATGTCTGTTTGCTAGTCTCCTTTTGGGACAATAGTCAGTTTCATGCAAAGATTATTTGTGTGTGTATATATATATATATATACACACACACGCACACACACACACACACACACACACACACACACACACAAAGGGCTATTTTATATCCTTTCAGAACCTTTGAAATTTCTGACCTGAACCACTTCACTGCTGGACTGCTTAATAGTTAAATAGTACTAATTCTTCAACATTATAGGCTCAATTGTTCCCTCTCTTCATTTCTGAAATTTGGATCTCAAATTTAAACTTAACCTATAGACCTATAGAACACCTCCTAACCTTGGAGAACAATGTTTGGCAGAAATATGGACATGCAGCAGTAATGAGATAACATTCATTTGAATGCATACATAAAAGAGCATTCACTGATGAATGAGATAAGCTCCCCATTGCTTAATAAAGGACTGGATCTTGCTCTTGTCACCAGTGCAGAAGTCAACGGGAGAACACAGTGGCATGCATACTAATAATGTATCCATATCCCTGGGGCCCAAAACTTTTGTTCTGGGCTCCTGGGCCACCATTTGAGCCTCAGAGGATGTCTCTCTTTGCTGGCAAATGGAACCATCAGCAGCCCTGCATCCCTGTAGCCATGACAGTCAGCAAAGCAGGTTTGTGAGACTTTGACGGGTGGACGATTAGCATTTCCCACTTGTTGCCTTTTGTGTCTCACTGAAGGGAAGGTATGTTTGCCATTTGCAGTAGTGAAAGTGTGGCACGCATTGACTGTCCCTCTGCAAGGGTCATTGCCTATCACAATGACTCCTCACTGGGCTTATGGACTGCACTGCAGAGGTTGGAATGAAGCTACATGTTTGTTCTATTGATAAGAATGACATGTAGGTTATTTGCAGATACAGGGGGCACGTGAAGTTTGATCAGGGAGGAAGTCAGGGCTGGGGTCGGGCGGGTGGGGGGGGGTTGGGGGGTTGAATTGACAATCTTTACAGAAAGGAAGACCCCCCAGTAAGGACATTCCTCAATGTAAGGTGCAGGTCTTAATGTGAGGCAAATCAATGGCTTGATGAGGGAATTAGTGTGGCTTGAATGAAGATTGTTTGATGGAAAGGCATTTTGACTGGCTGAATTCTTATCACATAAGTACATTTTTGGAAAGACATCCATTCAGTAATCCAGGATAAATGGAGAAAGTATTTCTCAATTAAAAAGAAACATGCATGTTGAGAAAGGATACTGACTGGATGACTGACAAGAGAGCAGATAGCATTGCTGGGGTTTGACAGGCAGACGATTAGCATTTCCCACTTCTTGTCTTTTGTGTCTCACTGAAGGGAAGATATGTTTGCCATCTGCAGGAGTGAAAGTGTGGCACGCATTGACTGTACCTCTGCAAGGGTCATTGCCCATCACAATGACTCCTCACTGGGCTCATGGACTGCACTGCAGAGGTTGGAATGAAGCTACATGTTTGTTCTATTGATAAGAATGACATGTAGGTTATTTGCAGATACAGGGGGCACGTGAAGTTTGATCAGGGAGGAAGTCAGGGCTGGGGTCGGGCGGGTGGGGGGGGGTTGGGGGGTTGAATTGACAATCTTTACAGAAAGGAAGACCCCCCAGTAAGGACATTCCTCAATGTAAGGTGCAGGTCTTAGTGTGAGGCAAATCAATGGTTTGATGAGGGAATTAGGCTGCTTGAATGAAGGTTGTTAGATGGAAAGGCATTTAAGCTGGATGAATTCTCATCATGTAAGTACAAAAATAAACAATAATAAACATTATAAATAAACATGCATGTTGAGAAAGGTTCTTGACTGGATGACTGACAAGAGAGCAGGTAGCCTTGCTGGGGTTTGACACACAGATGATTAGCATTTTCCCCATTTTGTCTTTTGTGTCTCACTGAAGGGAAGGTATGTTTGCTGTTTGAAACGGTGAAAGTGTGGCGCGCATTGACCTCCACAGGGGGTTGCTCATCACAATGATTCCTGCCTGGGCTTATAGACTCCACTCCCTATTGTTTTCAGGTTCACTAAGAAGGCAAAATATTTGTGTCAGTTTACGCTTAGAGGGGTTTAATGTAAGAGGAAGTAGGTGCAATCCTAAGGGAATTGCACATGCCCACTTCCCCCCTGTTTAGGCATACCACAGTGCAAGGTGCAGGACAGGTGATGGAAAGGCTCGAGGAGGGCTTGGCAAACATACTTTGCATGCTTCAAGTATATATATATATATATTTGTTTAATCAGGATTAATGTGATGGTTTGTTATTCTGATAGTGCGTATACTCCATTGTATCAGAATCAGGTTTAATTTATGGTAGCAGCATTATAAAGTGACACAAGGCACAAATGTTAACACAAACTACTAAAAGTGTTAATTAAAATCCCAGAGATATCCCAGAGATACGATATCCTAGAGATACATCTCATGGATGTACATGAATTAACTCTATCACCAGATATAGGGGGTATTTTATACCATTACCGGCCTTTAGCTGCACAATTGTAATTTATAACAATTTAACTTATTAATGAATGACACATCATAATTTTTTTATACATTTATTGTAACATTTATATTATTACATTGTGAAATGTCTGTGAAACAAATCAGTTCCTTTGATCACCTACATTATCAGCTATAAACAACTGTTCACCTACCAGCCTCTGTTTTTTTCTCTATTGAAGATAAAATAAAACAAACAAACAAACGTACATTACTGAGAAAGCACAGAAAATGTAAGGACCATTACTAATCTGCTTACATTATCAATGACTAGATATTTTTCTTTGTAAGTGACAACGTTTTATTTATTTATTTTTACTATTTCCTGTACCACGCCTTATGCCCGATGCTCCCTGGGATAAGCTCCAGGTTCCCCCGTGACCCTGAAAAGGAGTAAGCGGTTGAAGATGGATGGATGGATGGATGGATGGATGGACTATTATGTTTTGATTATGTGGAGTGTCCGCTCTGAATTAGCCGTTACTATACAAAAGATACTGTATTACAATGAGTGCATTGATATACTGTAAACCTGTGATGTGGATTACAGATGGAACTACTATCAGAGCTGCTGTAATAGAAAATGAACACATTCTGAACAATCAGACTTGAGAATTCAACAATGCTGTGGTAAAAAGATATTTAACAAACAACACACGCAACATTTTAAAGTGCCATATCCATATCTTTATGGAAGAAATCAATGTTTATCAAGTCAGATGAGAACATCTGGGATAATTATTCAATTCAATTCAACTTTATTTATATAATATATAGCTTTTAACAATAAGCACATTAATTATCTCTCTACCTTAGTTATCTCTGGGATAATTAAGGTAGCTAGAATAAACTGTTCTGATATGTTTATTTATGGATGCAACATTCATCATATAAAACACAATTTTGGTTCTATGTGTCATTACTGTATTCTTAAAAAAAAATATGGTTATATTGTAAAATTACAGTATGATCAACAGAAGCTTAATGAAGAGAGATTTTATTTTTGGACCAAATAAATCTGGTTGAAATAAAGACTAGATGTGGTTATAAAAGGATTTAGAAAGTGTACACTTCTAAAGGGAAACCTTCTATTACAGAAACATAATAGCTTAAAAGCTTCCCCCAAGGGGCAAGGGAGTTTAACAGCTCTTTAATGCCTTTACAGAAATATTTATTTCTATCTCGGGCCACAAACATATTTCTAATTAGACAAAAGTTTATCTATTGGAGAAAGCTGACCACTACAAACCAAAATCCAAACCTGTTCATCAACATTAGGAAATGTTAGATTTTGGTTTTGACCGATAGGTACAGCATGTGCTTTGAGTTATAACTAAGTGTTGTTTTATAAAAGTCACTTCTAAAGACATATCAGAATTTGTCAGTGAGGAAAGACATCCACAATAGCAGGGTCTAGTTCCTGAATATTCTTTGAAACAGAGCTCCACCTGGTGGACATTCAGAATTTTGTTTAAAAAATAAAAAATAAATAAACAGAACTTTATGATGCAGTAGGTGGCTTAACACAGAGCTCTCCCTAGAGGACATACAGGATTTGGTAAAATAAAATATATAAATAAATAAATAAACGAAAAAAAAAAAAAAACAAAACAACAACCTTCATGAAGCAGTTTGTGGCAGTGTTACAGATCTTGAGTGAGTTTGATTAATTGTATTTGATTTGAATTGTATTTGAAAAAAGGCACCTTTGTCATTCTGCTAACTGGAAATTAGTCTCACGGTGCTAAACAAAGGTTGGTGTTGTCAAAACTCCTAGCAGTTCTGAAACTTTTTTGGTTGAACTATTGGGATCATGACCAGGATGAAATGGTTACTGAAGATGATGATGGTGGGTTTGATATTTTTCTAAAAGATGAGAAAAAATAGGTCTACATTGTCTACATTCTTCCACAAACAGTGTAAACAAGTTGTTAAGAAAGTTACTAAATTGATCTATAAAACAACATTTTTCCAAAACACTGCAATATTTTGACTTCTCAACAAGTAAATGAGGCTAAAGTTAAAAAAGAATCGGTGGCATTGCGTTTTAATATCACCTCCAGTTTACTAAGTTTGTATTATGCAAATGACTCCACAAGGAGAAAAGTGATTAATTCATTTGTGTGTAATAGACTGTAGGAGTAAGTAGTGTGTTGAGTGAAAGAGGCATTTTCCTACATGACAAATGTGGCATGAAAACTGAGGTGAGAGAAAGGGGAAGGAAGGCTCTGCATACTTATTTTATTTACCCTTAATTACTCGTTTGTTTTATTCAGGGTGGTGGTTAAATAGGGCATGGGAGAGAAAGTGGATAAAATCTATTTTGAGAAGTTCTGGGTGTTCTAAAAACACACCCGCTGAGTAAAATCTACAAGTTGACACACAGCTGTTGCCAATCACACACACACACACACACACACACACTCACACACACACACACACACCCCGCCCTTTAAAAAGAGATTTTTATTTGCAAGGACTTTATGAAGTAATCTCTGTGTACCTACCTGACTTACCAAGCTGTTGATCATTGTATTGCTATCCTGGTTTTATTTCTGCTTACTGGTTTTCGTATTTTGGATTATTCTACTCTGTGTTGTTTGCTGCTCACCTAAACTCCTCTCTGTTTCTGACCATGCTTTTGCCTTTCATATTGGATTGCTAGATTTTCATTAAAATATCTGTTTCAATTGTATTTGCATCAGTCTCAGCATTTCCATTGTGACAGATTACTTCGCCTCCACACGAATGGATGCAGCAGGAGAATTAGAATTGCGACAATCTATCATGGCACATGGACAGTTACTGGGAGAGCAGTCGCAGCGTCTGGCGTATCTCGATGACAATCTCAACCTCCTTTCTCAAGCTCTCATAGCCAATAATGCAATTGGTTCTCCAGCTACCCAAGCTCCCATTCCCACCTTCCGACTACCCCTGCCCACGCTGGAAAAACTTTCCTCCTCACACTCCGCCAAGGTCCAGGTAAAGTGTTTGAGTTCACCCTTGAATTTCGCACTATTGTGGCCTGAAGTGGATGGAATGGCATTGCTCTCCAAGCCGCATTTCAACAGGGTCTTAACCATGAAATGCTCACAGAAATTGCATGCCACGATGAACCTCTCATTCTTTATTCCCTGATCAACCTAGCCATTTGCCCACCTGCTTCATAGTCGCAGCCTCTACTGGGAGGAAGGGAGCCTTCCGCCCCTTCAGAACCTATGCAGCTTGGGCACACCAAGATCAATGAGGGAGTAAGAGAGGGGAGGAACTACAAACACAGATGCTTCTCCTGCGGCAGTGCTGACTGTCTCATTGGACTCTGTCCTCTGTGCTCCAAACCCACAGTTAAACACATGCCACCTTCCAGTGGGAGCCCCACACCATGCTATGAAACTGTGAGTATAGACCAGTCTGACTCTCTCCAATCTTTCACTCTGCCAGTCACAGTGCAACTATCAGGTGTGGTTCTCTATTAACAGTGCTAATCGACCAATGCCATTGGTTTATCTCTGAACCATCCCTATCAATGTGCTATTGAACTACTTCCAGGAAGCATACCTCTGCATAACAGGATATACCCCCTTTTCATCAACAAACAAAATGCTATGGAGGAAAATATATAAGAAGCACTGCAACAGGGATACATTTGCCCTTCCATGTCTCCTGCTTCTTCTGGGTTCTTTTGTATGGAGAGAGAAAAGGGGGATGAATTCGATCATGTATAGATTATCGTTGACTAAATCAAATCATGGTGAAATACCATTATTCACTACCCCTGGTTCTAGTGACACTAGAACAAGTTCGTTGTCAACCCAAAGGAAAACAGCCTTTAGCACCACCTGTGGCCACTATGAATACTGCGTCATGCCATATGGGCTTTCTTCCGCTCCCTCAGTTTTTCAGAGTCTGATCAATGACATTTTAAGAGACATGCTGGGTAAATGCGTCATCGCTTACATAGACGGCATTCTCATCTACTCCTCTTCACGTGAAACCCATATACACCATGTTTGGCAAGTCCTCCAACATCTCGCCCAGAATCAGTTGTTCATTAAAGGAGAGAAGTGTGCATTCTGCCTACACACCATCTCGTTCGTGGGCTACATCATTAGCCCGGATGGAGTTTCCATACATCCAACAAAAATCCTCACTGAGTGGCCCACACCAAGAACTATTAAGGACTTGCAATGAGCTCTGGGCTTCACCAACTTTTACTGGTGCTTCATTTTAGGTTTTAGCTCTAGAGCTCACCTACTGACTGCTCTACTCAAGAAAGGGAGAAAACATCTTTCTTGGAACCTCAGACAGCTTTAAACAGCTTTCACCACAGCACCCATTTTGAACCACACTGATTCTAAGAAACCGTTGTAGAGGTGGATGCTTCCAAAACAGAAGTGGGGGCTATTTTGTCCTACTTTGGGAAAGAGACCAAGCTCCATCCCATGGCCTACTACTAAAAGAAACTTATAATAATAACATCGGGAGCAGAGAATCACTTGTAGTTAAACTGGCTTTCGAAGAGTGCCGCGACTAGCTGGAGGGAGCTATTCATCCATTTACTATTTTCACTGATCATAAGAACCTAGATTACATAAAAACAGCTAAACATCTGAATCCTCCTCCAGCCTGATGCTCCTTATTCTTTTGTTCTTCATAACAATTTTTATTGATTCTCATACACTTTTCAGAGTACAACAAAATACTGTATATCAATACAGAATCAACATTTATTACCCCGATAACAGCCCCTCCCACCCCACCCAGAAAAGTTTACATTTGATTAATTTACTTATGATTCATGTACATGTGATGTAATTTCATATGATTCATTTTCATAAATCCATACAGAATCATACTTTTAACCCCATTAACACCCCCCCCCAGCAAGATTTATATATGATTCATTTATATGTAATTTTACATGTGGTTCATTTACACATGATTCATTTTCACACACACACACACACACACACACACACACACACACACACACACACACACCTCACCTTGGCACATGAAGGTTACGCTAACTATTGCTGGTTGTATAAATACTATAAAACCCAACAACAGGCATAAGACTCAAGGGCAATATATAAATCTTATAAATCTTGCCTGTCCTAGCCGTGCTGGGATCAATATCACTACTAACCATCTAATAAAGTAAACCATATGGATATAAATAGTCAATTAGAGCCGGAGTGATTTCCCCTCCCCCAAACAAACCCTCAAACATAAAAACACCCATAGTCTCCATAACCCAAAGGAGACAGCAGTGTATCCCTCTATAACAAAAAATTGTCCACAAAGAGACAACCTCTCGGAAAGAACGCTGAACTAACCAACCCTTACCAAAACTAAAGATTTCAGTAAGAGAAATCCCTTACTGACTTCAAATCTGATAAACAGTCTGCGCACTCCGGGAGGATATTGTCAGTAAAAGAAGCACACAATTCAACTCTCATGTATGGGCAAGTTTTACGAAAAATTAGGAAACGAAAAAATAAATAGAAAAACACTACCATCCACAGAAAACAGGCAGGTGGAGATAGCCAATCAGGAGATTGGCTGTTTCCTGAGAACATTTTGCGCCAACACCCAGGAGGATTGGGCTCAGTCTCTGCTCTGGGCCGAGTACACACAAAACTCCCTAAGACATTCTGTCACTCAGCTCACTCCTTTTCAGGGTGCACGGAAGGAGCCTCCTTGTATGGCAAAATCTAAGTATCCTTCGACCCTCGTCATCGTCGTCACAGCACCTGGCGCACCCTGGGCAACGTTCAGTATCCTACTGCTGAGTGGCCAATCCTTCCACCACGATGGTTCCACCAGCAACATGCAATACCAAACGGCACTTGTCAGAGCCAGCCCTGACTGTCATCTCTATTAACATAGAGTGTTTCTAAGAAGACAAAACTCAACTCCTTTCGGAAATGTGCTGCGTGATGCAATGCAATATCCTATTTTCCCAAGAGATCCATTGTGACTCTGGCGAAACTAGGCTGCAGATACCCAGACTGACACTAGTAGCGGAAATTCTGCACCTAAAACATGGAAGTGCGATTTACACCAAACCAGACATTACAGTTAAGATTAAAGAATATTGTTAATGATTTCTCCAATCCACATCACAATCTCTTAATCCGAATGGTGTCTTGACATACAGGCCATGATTCACTTTGATGCCATTACTGCTACCCTAACGACCCACCTGAACTGAACTGATTTGAGCCTCATACCAGAAAATTTCACCACCATTATTTGCACAACCCCTTTGTTGTAAAATATCTTCAAATCTCTAACTGTTTCCTAACCCGAATATTGTATTTTCACAGAGATGAACAAATAAAAACTCCCTTAACTAACCCACTGGGTAAGTAAAATCTCCAGGATGCTTGCCCAGTCTCATGTTTTGGTTGCTAAGAAACCTAAATGACTAGATTAAAAAGTGGTAGATAATGTAATGTAATGAAATATGGCACGTTATTGACTAAGGAAAAAAGTGTATGATCATTATCCTCTTATTTTGCTCAGTTTTCACATACCTGTAAAACATCTTCCTGGTTCTGAAACGAACTGTCACAGTTCATTTTTAAATAGTCAGAGGAATGAGGTCTGCCCACTGCACAAGTTAAACTGTTGGATACAGATCTTTCCTGTGGCTCATCTGTATTATAGCCAACTCTGTAATACACAAACCATCTGTGATAATAATAAGGTAATACGTGTTTTGTTGTGCAGCCCTGGGTTCTTTTCAACCAATACTTTAAAGCATGTCTTGCTTGTGTTGACTTCCAAACTGTACACTTGATCCGACATGTCTGAGACAAATAGGAGAAAGCTGACCAGAGCTCAAAGCCAGAATACAGTGCTTTAGTCCCAGATATAAACAGAGAAGGGGTTTCCTGGATACAGTGCTGTAAACAACTGTGTTCAGCGAGTTCATTTCAGTTGTTCCATGTTTTCCAGGTATTAATGACAGGAATAATTACTTCACAATAAATGCCACTCAGCTTTGCCTTTCACATTTACCCCCTTCAGGGCTTCCTTTACAGTGATTTTGTATTTTAGAGTGTCACGGTTCTAAGGACTCTGGACTCCATTTCCCATCAGCCACCACAAGTCACATGGTTTTCTGCACCTGATTCATGTTTTGGTTAATGAGCACTGGTGGGTATATATAGTTGGGTTTT
>JAFFST010053997.1:32789-50402 GCA_022414735.1 Noturus placidus
CCTGTGCTGATGTGGACTTCGCTCGGCCTGCCTGCTCGGTTGGGGCCGTTACGCCGCCCTTCTGTTCTGCTGTGGTCGTCGATCTGCCTGCCTGTTCGTCTGCGGACTTCGCCCTGCCTTCTCGTGCGGCCGGGGTGGTCGCTTTGCTTTCTTGGCCTACTGTGACTATCTCGCTGCCTTTGTACGCTGCTATGGACGTTTTGTGGCTTCCTTGCTATGCTCTGTTCGTCCTTCTGCCTCCCGGCGCCGTTGTGGGGATCGTGCTGTCTCCTGGTTCCACTGGACTCCTTTTGCCCGATGGACCTGGGCCGCCTGGGGGTGGGGATCCGGTTTGGGCACTCCGGAGTAGTGCCCTTGGGTGGGGGTTCTGTCACGGTTCTAAGGACTCTGGACTCCATTTCCCATCAGCCACCACAAGTCACATGGTTTTCTGCACCTGATTCATGTTTTGGTTAATGAGCACTGGTGGGTATATATAGTTGGGTTTTTCACTTAGTCTGGGTCTTTCGTTAATTGTGTTTAGACTCCTGTTTCTGTGTGTAGATTCCTGCTCCATGTTTCTCGGTGTTTCTGTTTCATGCCCGTGTTTTCATGTTTAGTCTTAGTATTAGTTTCATTCCATAGGGTTTACGTAGCTTAGTGTTTGTTTCTTGTTTTGTTTATATATATAATAAATACTTACAGAAAAATCCCGCGATTGCATCCGCCTCCTATACGCGACCGTGACATAGAGAACGTCACCTCCCAGACTTTTCCAGTGCATTTCACTGTTCTACATTAAGACATGTTAGGTGTGCTGTATTGAGCTTCAGTGGAATATTAGACATGAAAATTTTAAACTTCACGTATTAAAGGTGCACTTTGCTATTTTATTTTTTCTAATCAGTGGCAGCATTTTGCAAAAATGTTGGTTAAGTCAAAATGAAGTCACATCTTAACTGTAGCATATGATCCCTCTTTAATAATACCAATATTACAGCACCATAAGGTTTCAAATGCCTACTGTAACTAAATAACCCAAGCACAGGAGCACAATAATTGTACAGAAACACAGGCAAAATATATATATATTTTTTAACTACATTTGGTTTTTTATTTTGTTCTGCATTGAATAAGCTATTTCACATAACAGATTATTATTAGTATTTTATTATTTTGTTTACCAATATGTTTACATGTTTCCCAGAAGACAAAATAATAACAATTTACACTGATCACCCTGTGAAAAAGTGTTTTCACCTTATGTAATAGTTGTGTTTGTATATACATACATTTACATATATACAGTATCTCACAAAAGAGTGTAGAGTTTGTGGTTTAGACATTAATGTCTGTGTGTTGAGTTATTTTGAGGGGACAGTAAATTTACACTGTTACACAAGCTGTACACTCACTACTTTACATTGTAGCAAAGTGTCATTTCTTCAGTGTTGTCACATGAAAAGATATCATCAAATATTTACACAAATGTCAGGGGTGTACTCACTTCTGTGAGATATTATATATATATATATATATATATATATTTTTTTTTATTTGGTGTCTACATTTGTTTTAATCTTATAACATATAGAACATACACTGTCTGTCATGGTTATTCCAAAATCGGCACTGAAATATATTAGTCATCAGCCCCAGCACATCACATGACCATGTCACATGTTCTAATGATCACGCCTCAAAAATCTATTTTTGTGTTACCCCTAATAAGCACCCCTACTTTCTAATTTCTGATGCTGTATGTTTCATTGTCAAGCTTTTAAGTGCGTCCCAATTTGCCTATTTTTGCACTATTCTATGCAGTTCTGTAATATACATTGTGTAAGTATGTTGTAGTGTGTTCATACTGAAAATTCCAAATAGCAAAAGTACACTTTAAATACCTGGATGATGCACTTAATTAACCGAAAAAATGATGTGTGGAATGTTGGACACTTCATGCACTCAACTGTTGCAGCTTTAATTACGTAGCAGAGTGGGAGGGGCTATCAGACTCCAGTTTTGAATGAAACAATAAACTTATAAATTCATACACTACATGGTTGAGTACATAGTCCATAAGTACATAGTGTATAGTGCATCATTTGGGACACAACTTTTATTTTTGTCGAGTGTATGTGTCATTGTGTGTTCCACAGCCTTGCTCATAGTCTGCCTGTTTTTGCATTATATCCATTGTCTACATTTATGGTTCTTATTTCACATTTGTGGCTGTCTGTTTTGCACTTTTGATAATACAAGCTGCACTTGCATCTGCTGCCTCTACAAAATCCCTGACACTGCATATCTACAGGGCAGTGATGACTCAGTGGTTAAAGGCTCTGGGTTACTGATGAGAAGCTCAGGATTTCAAGTCCCAGCACTGCCAAGCTACCACTTCAGTTGTATAAATGAGATACGTAAATGTAAGTCTCTCTGGATAAGGGCGTCTACCAAATGCCATACATGTAATCTACAAAGCAAAAAGACCAACGCATCACATAAAGCAAAGAGTGTCATCTGTGAAATGTTGAGCACAATATTATTTATAAAGTATATTGTAATTTCTTTGTGTCTATGATGAGTCTGGTGTTGTAATTCCAGTGCAACCCCAATTTGTGCTTCTATTTGGAACAGAATGACTGGTGCATGGAGCAGCTGAGAACATGGAAACTCCGTGTCCATGGTAATTCAAAACAAACGAGTCAGATGCTTCAGCACTTAGTGCACTCATGTATGGTCATTCCACTGAAAATAAACTTGCTTACAGAGCATTTGGTATCAGGCGAATACAAACATTGACAAATAAAACATTCTTCTGACTTCATTCTTCTGGTTATCACTATTACTGGGAAAATGTGAAAACAGGAGGCACATGCATGTCTATCACTTGTTTTTGCAAAAGAAATAAACAGAAATATACTTTTTCATAGTCTGTCATAAGTCTGTCTTTCAAAATATGTCCAGATTTAAAGCACAATAGTTTATAGGCGTTTTTTTTTTATTAATATTTATATACAGCTGTATGTATTTGTGTGTCTCTAAGCGTGTGTGTGTACAGCAGAGCAGAAGTGGCTGTGTTGAGGGAATGGGTTAAAGAGGCTTGCTCTGGATCAAAGTCTCTCAAATGACCAGCTACGTCATAGCAGCAATTCAGTGGTGAGTCTTTCTGTGTGTTTCACAAAGAATTGAATGAGAGAGTGTGAGTGGATGAGAGATTCTGTGGGCAGATTAATCAATAGTAGGCAGTAGCGTCCTTGGTAAAAGAATGGTGTTCTTAAAAAGCAGAGGATTTTGGATGCTTTCTTTACATAGACAGCATTCATGTGTGCTACCTCTTTTCTTATATGCTCTTCAGTTCTGCAGTACAGTGATAACTTGGACATATGGTAAGAGCAGTTTATATACATCAGTCTGTTGTGGTTCTTTTATTTTGTTTTGGCTTTGCTGGTTAAATATTTCCACAGGAATTTAAGTGGTATGTACTTGTGCATGTTCTTCAAGTGTTCTAGCTGTGTTTATGGATTAAAAAAAAACAAAAAAAAAAAAACAGGTCCAGATCTCCATAGAAATCAGTATTAGTCACTGATCATTGCTTGATGATATGCTTTGGAATATGTAGATGTATGTTGAGAAGCGAAGGAAGAGTTGCAGCAGGATCCAAGGTCATGTTTCATGTTATAGTTCACAGCTGTTTAAATACTTTCTGCTCCAATGCATTGCTTCCCCAAATGAGAAAAGCAGAAATCGGATAGTTAAGCTAGGAAAGGATGGCTGTAAATGCTATTTGGGACTAAACTGAGGAAGTTGAAACTGTAATGTTCTATTTAGCGACATCTTGATCTGAAATTGGTGTTAGATACATTTTTATTTTTATTAATTTAATTTAATTTATTTTTATCAGAAGAAGATAAAAAAGGTTTTGGTCTTGGTAATTAATAGTATTAGTAATTATGTTTAATTGTAATCACATTGTAATTCCAGTGAATAATGAGAGCTAATTTATTGAGTAGCATTACCATCTCACAGCTCCAGGGTCCTAGTTTGATCAATTGATCATGATCTTAGCTTAGGTTACTGTCTGTGCAGAGTTTCTCATGTTCTCCCTGCATTGGTGTAGTCTAAATTGGCCCCAAGTGTGTGTGTGTGTGTAAGGGGGGTCTTATGGTCTTGAGTCCCATTCAGGATGCATTCTCACCTCACGCCCATATCCCATGTTCCCGGAACAGACACTGGATACACCATGACTCGCGATTACTGAGGATAGTGAATTAATAAAATTCAGTAGCTTTCTATAGGATGTCATGCAACTTTAAATTCTACAGATTTATATTCATTATATGCCGTTCCTCTTACGTGTATGTTCCAATAATGTTTTCAGCAACACTCATGGCAGGTGAGTAATGATTGATGGCAGTAACGAGACAGGAGGTCTACTGAGCTGTCTTATTTCTATTCAGCAACACTGTAGCCAAGTTATACAGTACTGTGGAAAATCTTAGGCAACCTATTTCTTTTAGTACAAACTTCATTATAGATTTTTATTTTATGACATTTACATTATCGAGTCAGTGCAAAAACATGTTAGATTTCCAAACATTATTTTTCTAGCACAAAATTAAATGTTAAAGAAATTTTTTTTGTATGTTAGTAAGTGTCCACTAATCTTAGGTTTGGCGGTTCGATTCCCGGCCCAAATGACTCCACATGCCAAAGTGTACTTGGGCAAGACCCTGAACTCCAAGTTCAGTGTAGAAACATTTAATTTCATTATTTTGGAAGGCATCTTTGCTCTACTGCATTTCTTTGCTTGTGCAAGACATTTCTTTGCAAGACTTTTGCACACTATTGTACATGCTGTTAGATCATTGTTTTTTCACATTGAGCTATGGATTTTACATAAGTGTTATTATATCCTGAATGTTCTGTGTTCCGGAATCTGAACATAATGAGCTTACCAAAAGTCTCAGTGTGTAAGAACACTTGGAATGTTCAAACAAGAAACAATCATTATAGTCTTTCACTGCATCCCATTCATGGAAACTCATCTAGAGTGTATTCCCAGTGACCCTGGAATAGGCTCCGGATCCTTGTGTCTCTGACCAGGATGAAGGCCGTTACAGAAGATGAATGAATTAAATGAATGAATATAATCTAGAATATTCTCCCAGATGAGGTCCTAATAGAATGTAGCAAATAAGTGATCCATCTCCAATAGGACATGAGTGCGGACTCTCTTATAAGACTCTCTGACTATCTGAGAAAAGGGATGTAAATGCATGGATATGGACAGATTGTTTAATCCTAGGTATATCCATATTTTAATTTCATGTGTAGTTTAGGACCTACTAGAAACAAAAAGAACACAAGCTAATAAAAATAAACTAGAAAGACATTAACAAGTATAGTGTCTATCACCAATATGGGTGGGTGGGCAATATGGACTTGCTCCAAGGACTGCACAAACTTTGGTTCCAGGGGGCCAGTTCCGTTTAACAGAGTACATTTTATACCCACAATTTATTCTGTGTGTGCTAAATGGTTCTTTACATTTTCAGTGTCCAGAGGCCAGGAGGATAAGTGCCCTGGCCCTTACTGGAACGCCATGTGTCGCTCCTGCTGTGAGTATGAGCTGATCCGCTGTACGTGTCCATCTCAGAGGACACGGGTGGGCTATGCTGTGCCTTGCTGCCGTAACGACATCCATCAGTGTGACCCCTGCATCATCCACCAGGGTATGACTAAGTCTGTGCAGAGACTGTGGCTGGGTGGGAACTAATCCAATCAGATTTAATCAGACCAAACACTGTTAGAAAAAGCTGCTTTAAAAGTACATTTTGGGTAGGTATTCAGACAAGTACACTTAAGTACAAATGACCACCATAGTGACCGTCCTAGCTAATTTGTTAGAGTTACTCTATCTATCTATCTATCTATCTATCTATCTATCTATCTATCTATCTATCTATCTATCTATCTATCTATCTATCTATCTATCTATGCCTACAAATGGCCCCACTATTTACAAATATTTGTACTTTTTTTTGCTACATGTTTACAGCTGTGTGCCAAGGACAGAATACACTTTATTACTTCATCAAGGTCATCATAAATGGTCAAAGACATATGTCAGTAATTTACCAATGAAAAAAGATAAAATGTGTGATGTGTGTCTAACAACTTTTGTCTAAAACTTTCTAAATAATGGATTCTGAATGAACCTTTTACACCTCCATTAAATAGCAATACTTTGTGTTTTAGGTATAACAAAAGGCATACATCAGTAATAAATAAATAAATAAATAAAACAAATCCAGTAGTATCAGAAACCAGAAAAAAAAAAAAAACCTGGCATATAAAGAACTGCAACTGAAAAGAAGGCACGCCTATAAACAATAGCTATGTTTCCATCCAAGTTGCAGACTTAACTTGTGCAAAACTATCGCATAAAACATTTGAGAATAAAGCACAGTTTCCATCTCATCTGTCCAAGAGAACAAAATCATCAACTCAGAAGACACTGGCGCATCTTATTCTCTGCCATTTTTAATTTTCTGAGACAATTATCCTATCACATGATTTGTTGTGGCAACGTCATATGAATTTTTTTGATGCACATCAAAGAATTTACTTGGTAAAAGTGTTGGTAAAAGAATTATCCGCCTCAATTGAGCACACAAGTGCACTTGGAGATTTCATTCGCATCCGGTGTTTCCACCCAGTGTTGAAAACATACACAGCAAAATCACCAGTGTTGATTTAACTCCCACAGTGTTGAGTTCACAGCCTACAGTCTTTATATAAGTCCATTGGACTCATTTAAGCACTCTGGGTGTTAATTCAACACTAGGGATTTTACTGTGTAGCTAGTGAATCAATGAGGAAGTGAAGGTGGAATTTCAGATGACCTGGAAGTGTCCTAATATTCTGGCAGTGGGGATCACTGGTGGTTTGGAGTGGAACAGGTGAGACAGGTGACTGCTATTATTTTATTAACTTGACAGCTCACAGCAAACTTCTTGAGAGTGTAAACCTGTACAAACATTTCTTTCCTTGCAAAGACATCACAGAGTAACCATGTGTTGAATATTCTATATCACTCAACACCTTAGTTTGGCACATTCCAGTAAATTAAGTAGAGTGTCTTAATGAGGACACACACTTGTGAGCTTGCTATGTCAGCATATACAGTTGTGCCCAAAAATGTACATACCCCTTTTAGAATCTGCAAAATCTGAATACTTTTAACAAAATAAGAGGGGTCATAAAAAGCCCATGATATTTTTTATTTAGTACTGTCCTGAAGAAGCTATTTCACATAACAGATGTTTGCGTATAGTCCAGAAGACAAGATAATAGCTGAATTTATTTAAAAAATTACCCTGTTCTAAAGTTGACCTACACTTGATTCTTAATACTGTGTGTTGTTAATATATTAATTAATTAATTATTAAGGTATTTACATACCTTTACAATTTACAATCGACATTGTGGAGTCTTTCCGCTACTTGGGCACTATCATCTCCCAAGATCTTAAGTGGGAGCTGCACATCAGTGTCCTCATCAAGAAAGCACAACAGAGGATGTACTTCCTGCGGCAGTTGAAGAAATTCAATCTGCCGAAGGCAATAATGATGCTCTTCTATACAGCCATCATTGAGTCCATCCTCACAGCCTCCATCACCATTTGTTACGCTGCTAGCACTGTCAAGGACAAGAGCAGGGTGCAGCATGTCATTCGGTCCGCAGAAAAGGTGATTGGCTGCAATCTGCCGTCGCTGCAAGACCTGTTTGTCACCAGGAGTTTGAATTGTGCTGAAAAGATTGTGGCCGACCCCTCTCACCCCTGACATTTTATATTTGAGTCACTCCCGTCTGGTAGGAGGCTGAGGGCCATCAGGACCAAAACCTCTCGCCACAGTAATATCTTCTTGCCGTCCGCCACTAGCCTTATTAATAAGGTCCTGAAACCACTCAAACTCTGTCCACATTCCAGTCACTGACTTTCATACTACTGTTCCTTCTTCTTTAAGTCTATTTATGTCTATCTTATTTTGTAATTATACATACTATGTACATATTATTCCATTTAGTAAATGTGTGACGTGCACGAACAACACCAAAAAAAATTCCTTGTATGTGATAAAAACTGTACTTGTCAATTAAACCCTTTTCTGATTCTGATTCTGATTCTAATTACATACCTTAATGTAAATACCTTAATTAATAAGGTATTTACATCCCCAGAAGACAAAATAAGATCAATTTACACTGATCATCCTGTTCAAAAGTTTACATCCCCCTGGCTTAATGTAGCGTGTTACCTTCCTGAGCATCAGTGAATGTTTGCCCCTTATTTAAGTTGTGTATGAGTCCCTCAGTTGTCCTCAGTGTGAAAAGATGTTGAGATCCATCATATAGTCACCGTTGGAAAGGGGTCAAAAATGCAGAAGATGCTGGAAAAGCAAAGAATGTTCAGGACCTGGAGGATTTTTATAAATTCAGCTATTATCTTGTCTTGTGGACTACAGTATTTATTTTGTAAACTGATTTTTAAGTATGTACATTTTAATTTTGGTGTGCATACTTAAAATTCTTGTATGCACACTTCTTTTTTTTACAGTATGCATATAACCTTTGTGTCTATACTTAATTTGTGTACAACTTAAAAAAAAAATCCATACATATTTTGCATACTTATTGTCCATACTTATTATACTTATTTGTACATTTTTTTTTACTGATTTGTACTTTTATATTTCGTTGCTTAAAGACTTCTGTGTATTAGTAAATTAGGTAAAAATGCATTGTATTCCCTGGATTGCCAGTTAAACAAATGGCATTCCTTTCTTTAAAAAGGTTTGAAAAAGTTAGTGGTACTTTAAAAAAAAATCTTGGTCACAATTGTAACTGATGGTACAGTGTAATAGGTCAGTAAGAAATTATCAATTGCTTAATAAGACTCCTGATAAAGTTTTAAACAGTATAGTAAAACATTTTCCCCTAGCATGAAGAATATCCATTCAATGTTCTGAAGATGGAAAAAGTGCATTTGGAATATTCAGTGATTTCTGTCATTGTAAAATAATGTTATAAATCATTCCTTTATTATTGATCTACAGTTAAATAAAAGTTAAACTGGAAAATTAAATGGTAGGTTATAAAAATGCACCTATTTCTGGACAATGCTTGATGTAAATATTCTACATAATAAAAATCACAAACATGACACTTGTGAATGAAACAATTTTATACATTAAATTCAAAATATAGTTTTTATAGTCATCATGAATATCTCTACAGCTCATCAAAAATATAAACGTGGCGTCCATCAACTGAAAGCATGCAGTTGGAGTTAAAATTTAAAGTAGCATTTTTGTCTGTAGTTTCTTCTGTTTCTGAATAAATAAGCATTATGTCATCAAATCACAAGTCTATTTTGATTTGACGGTCAGAAATTGTACTAAATGATGACTAACCTCCAGCCATCCATCCATCCATCCATCTTCAACCGCTTACTCCTTTTCAGGGTCACGGGGAACCTGGAGCCTATCCCAGGGAGCATCGGGCACAAGGCGGGGTACACCCTGGACAGGGTGCCAGTCCATCGCAGGGCACAATCACATACACCACAATCACATACACACTCACATTCATACACTATGGACACTTTAGACATGCCAATCAGCCTACCATGCATGTCTTTGGACGGGGGGAGGAAACCGGAGTACCTGGAGGAAACCCCCGACACACGGGGAGAACATGCAAACTCCGCACACACATGGCCCTGGCGGGACTCGAACCCCGGACCCTGGAGGTGTGAGGCGAACGTGCTAACCACTGGAGGTGTGAGGCGAACGTGCTAACTACGTGCGCCCCCGATGACTAACCTAAAAATCACAAACATGCCACTTGTAAATAAAATACTTTTATATGTGCAATTTATTAGATCCTTAAAATAAAAAGACAGCTAAATAGTGAAAAAAAAACAATAATTGTTGGAATTATACGAATGAATGACAATAACATGCTAACAGTCCATCACTTGAATCTTTCTAATTGGCAAAGGCCTACAGTCAGTGTTGTTCACGTGGAATTCATTCAATGTTACCTTGATGAACTATCTACAGATGTTTTTGTTTAAAACAAAACAAACCATACAAAAAAAACCTCTTCTCATTTAAAAAAACAGTTAGTTGAGCTGAGGCTCGAACCCATTTTTATTGTACTGTTCAGCTACAGTTGCGCCCTGCGATGGACTGGCACCCTGTCCAGGGTGTACCCTGCCTTGTGCCCGGTGCCTCCTGGGATAGGCTCCAGGTTTCCCCGTGACCCTGAAAAGGAGTAAGCGGTTGAAGATGGATGGATGGATGGATGTTCAGCTACAGTATGTTGTTCCATGCGCCACATGGTGGTTACTTTGTGAAGCACAATAAATGAATTAAAATTCTCAGAGTCCTGCTTTCGTGATCACACGTGACGATACCGCGTGGAAAAACGGGCATACTTAATGGCCACATCTATATATGTAAACATTTGTGAAAAAGCTTATTCAGGACAGCTTTAAAAAAGCAACAACGACAACATGGGAATTTTATGATCCCTCTTATTTTGTTAAAAGTGATAGGCTCCAGGTTCCCCGTGACCCTGAAAAGGAGTAAGCGGTTGAAGATGGATGGATGGATGGATGGATGGATTAAGATTTTGCAGATTCTACAAAGGGTGTGTAAACTTTCAGGCACAACTGTAAAGGTAACCTCTGTCTTAAATTAAGGAATATTGTTTATTTTGCACCCAGAAAGCAATGTGGATGCAAACGTTGGCAATCTGTCGTATCTTTTTTGCTGAGAGTGACTGTTACAGTATGTAAATTAGTGATGTACAAATTACAAGACCTTTGAAAAAATGTTCATAGTTATTGTCACCAAACAGAAACATCTTGACACCCTGCCTCAAATTTCCTTTTTGACATGGAACAGAAATGGACTTTTTGTCTCTTTTCCTACTCTCAGGATGCAGTGTGTTTGATAACTGTAAGAGATGTAATAATGGCACGTGGCAGTCAAAGGATGATTTCTACATCAGTGGGATGTACTGCACTGAGTGTCGTCAGGGATGGTCTGGAGGGGACTGTCTCAGTGAGTGTCCTGTTCCAGCACAGATTTCAATGCTAGATTTCAAGGACTTTGCTTACAATCAACAAGTTATGCTTTTTTTTAATCAGATTTTTTCTTGTCTTTGCATATATGTGTTCATGTTGCTGTTTTTCCTTCAGCTTGTGGAGAAGTAATACGGAGGCCTCAAGGTCATGTGACCTTGGAGAGTTATCCAATCAATGCCAAATGTGACTGGACGCTGCATGTCAGCAGAGGGTTGGCCATGGAATTCAGGCAATTCCCTTTTCCCTGGATTATAACACTCACTTATTACAGAACAAATTTGTTGTTGAATGTAATGTTTTTCATCTCTTGCAGGTTTACCCGGCTTAATCTGGAGTTTGATTACAGGTGTCGCTATGACTTTGTAGAGCTCAGAGATGGCGATAGCATTCACTCGCCTCTGATTGGCCGATACTGTGGAGACAAAATCCCGCCACCAATCAGGAGCTCAGGAAACTCACTGAATATTCATTTTGTGTCAGATGGCTATAATAATTATGATGGTTTCTCAGCTACATTTCAGGAACTCTCAGGTGCAGTTTACAAACACAGGTATCTATGGGTTAAAATCACAGTGTATTTTTTATTACAGAACACACAGCGTATGTCCTCACCAGCTTGGATTTTTGTGTTTGCAGTGTGCAGCCCCAATCCATGTATGAATGGTGGTATTTGTTCATTGGATACAGTTAAAACTTTCCGCTGTGCTTGCCAAGCAGGTTTCACAGGCCTACAGTGTGAGAACAGTGAGTGTTGCTGATTAGATGGAAAAAATTAAACTGTGCATAGTAATCAAGTGAATGAGGTAAAGCTGAAAAAATGTGTGTGTGTGTGTGTGTGTGTGTGTGTGTGTGTGTGTATTATTCTATATGGTAGTGATTCTTAAACTTACACTGTTATCATATTTATTGTTGAAGATATTAGTTTTTGACTGGTTACCAAATATAATGGGTTTAATCTAAACCCCATTAACAAAAAAAATCTTAGAAAAAAAAGGAATCTTCAATGGTTCTTTACGTGTTCATTAAATAATTAAGCTTTCTTACCGTCCTACAAAGAATCTACAAAATCTTTAAGGGACAACCCTTAAGGGTCTTATTTAAGTGTTGGCCTATAAATAACATTAACTTGCATGTTCTCCCCGTGTGTCGGGGGTTTCCTCCGGGTACTCCGGTTTCCTCCCCCAGTCCAAAGACATGCTTGTTAGGCTGATTGGTGTGGATGAGGCCGTAGGAGGGCGACAACCCAGCAGTAGGACCGCTACCTCCGCCTTTGTGCAAGAAGGAGCAGGAGGAGCACTGCTAGAGCCCTGCATAATGACCTCCAGCACGCCAGAAATGTGCATGTGTCTGCTCAAACGGTCAGAAACAGACTCCCTAAGGGTGGTATGAGGGCCGATGTCCACAAGTGGGGGTTGTGCTTACAGCCCAACACCAAGATTGGCAAATTCGCCACTGGCACCCTGTGCTCTTCACAGATGAAAGCAGGTTTGCACTGAGCACATGTGGTAGACATGACAGAGTCTGGAGACACCGTGGAGAACGTTCTGCTGCCTGCAACATTCTCCAGCATGACCGGTTTGGCAGTGGGTCAGTAATGGTGTGGGGTGGCATTTCTTTGGGGGGCCGCACAGCCCTCCATATACTTGCCATTACTCCCTATATAGCCTGACTGCCATTAGGTACCGAGCTGAGATCCTCAGACCCCTTGTAAGACCATATGCTGGTGCAGTTGGCCCTGGGTTCCTCCTAATGCAAGACAATGCTAGACCTCATGTGGCTGGAGTGTGTCAGCAGTTCCTGCAAGAGGAAGGCATTGATGCTATGGACTGGCCCGCCCGTTCCCCAGGCCCGAATCCAATAGTGCACATCTGGGACATCATATCTCGCTCCATCCACCAACGCCACATTGCACCACAGACTGTCTAGAAGTTGGCGGATGCTTTAGTCCAGGTCTGGGAGGAGATCCCTCAGGAGACCCTCCGCCACCACATCAGGAGCATGCCCAGGCATTGTAGGGAGGTTATACAGGCACGTGGAGGCCACACACACACACACTACTGAGCCTCATTTTGACTTGTTTTAAGGACACTACATAAAAGTTGGATCGGCCTGTAGTGTGGTTTTCCACTTTGATTTTGAGTGTAACTCCAAATCCAGACCTCCATGGGTTGATAAATTTGATTTCCAATGATAGTTTATATGTAATTTTGTTGTCAGCACATTCAACTATGTAAAGAAAGGAGTATTGAATGAGATTATTTCATTCATTCAGATCTAGGATGTGTTATTTTAGTGTTCCCTTTATTTTTTGAGCAGTGTATATAGAAAATTCTAGAAGGTTTACAAACGTTCAAACTGCATATGATTGTCATTTGAATGATATAGGTTTAAATGAAACAAGTATCTCAAGAAAAAGTGGCTTATAAATAATGTCAACTTAGAATAACAATGTGATGTTGGTGGAAAGTTCAGGAATAAAAAGCTTTATACTTCCAATTTAATATGCAGAATATTATTCTACAGATTTGACTAATGAGACAAATATTATAATAGCTGGATTATGTTCAGAAAATTAATTTTTACTGAGGGGGTGTGGGTGATTTATTTTTCAGTTAAAGTTGTTCCTGACTGCAAAAGTTTTGAGAAACCCTGTTATATAGCATGTCATTCTAATAAATCAACCTTGTTTTTGAACAAGCAGAATCTGGCTGTGTAACCCCTCAGAAGCCTGATCATGGAGAACACTTCCTGCTGTATGAGAATGGAGACATTGCCACTGGAGTTCAGTACCTGTGCTATAAACCTTACAAGCTCAGAGGAGTCTCACAGAGGATGTGCCTGTCCAACGGCACCTGGAGTGGGACTGCTCCCACATGCATCAGAGGTATGATAGACATAAGTCCAGTTTAATTTGTGGATGCTTGGTTGATGACAGTAACTGACATTTATTTCTCATTTTTTCTTAAATTTGATTATTGAGTAAAATACGTAAACTGCAGGTTTATTGTGAAAAAACATAAAATAAAAGGTTAAGTCTGTAATGTTGGTGCGTGTTAACTGGTTTTCCCTCCAAATACCCCCAAATATACCTACACAGGTTTTACCTGGGTTTGAGTGCCTGACTGCTAGCTCTGAATAGATATCCACGTTTTGAATGCTGTATGTAAATTTTCACTCAGGTGTGTCCAAGAGCAATAGTACACCAATAATGATCTCACATTGTCATCATTATCATCGAGTGTGACGGCTTATTTTGGTTACTGCATACAATAGTTTTATCACAGTTGTTTAGAAACTCTCATACTACAGCATTGTTGAATTTTCAAATCTGATCGGTCAGAAGGTGTTGAATAGTTTATACTAAATGCACTTGTTTGTGTAGTGACAGCTCATTCACACAGACATTTATGGAAGATGTTACATAATAATTGGTTAATAGGTTAATAATAAATGGATAAAAAATGTGTTATTTAACGTTTATGGAAGGGTGTCCGCTTTTTGGCGGTCTGTTTCAAGACAGAGGACATCAAATTTCTTATTAACATCACAATCTGCACTTTATTGTCTTATTAACACGGAGGGAAAAAGAGTGGTTGGTGGGGGAATGAAATTGATAACAGGAACTAATGTTTCTTGCAGATGTACCACATCATTAAATGTAACTATATGCAGATTAAAAATGTGACGAAGTTAATTTATAAATAAAAAAATGGTCATCTTTGACAAAGTGCTGTGCTGTACAAGGGCAATAAAAGAATTTGGCAATTTGGGACATGGTGTTATTGTGAAATAATCAACTTTGATGTGTTAACTGTAACTTTGTTTCACAGAGCACGCCAACATCTCACCATTCTGTCATTGATTATTTCGTATAACAACACACTGTTGTGCTTAATTCCACATGTACAGTAGTCTTACCAAAGCTCAGCATATCAGTGGGTGCTAACCCGTGTTTTCATTCTTTTCCACTGTTCTTTGGAATTACAGAGAGAGATGTCATTAGGAAAAAATGTCCCCTGTTATTACAATTACATCATGGATACTCCTTAAAAGTTATTGGCTCAGATGGTGCAGTCAGGAGCATGGAATTTTTCTGCAATAATTCTTATGTTCTCACTGGAAACTCCAAAAGAACATGCCAGCTCGATGGCACCTGGAGTGGCAGGCAGCCACAGTGTATTAAAGGTATCTGTCTTTCTGATATATCACAATACTATAAGTCATTCTGTATTAACCAACCAGGACAATCATTTTCCAATGGCTGTGTTGCAGCTTGTCGGGAACCAAAGATTTCAAAGCTAGTGCGTCAGAAGGTCTTGAAGCCCCAACTTTCTTCAAGGTACACACATATATGTTTTTGTTGTTGTTCTTCTTTTGTTCAACAAGACAGTGAAATTAACTGCTACTTCATTAGTCTAACTAAGTGGAAATTAATTACCACTTAATTAAAGATTAATCTTAATCTGAAACATGCACATTTTATTTTGTTTTTTTTTTTTTTAGAAAGAGTCCAGTGCACAGGCTGTACTCCTCTCTCCAGCCTCATGAAAGAGAAAGCAGAAGCAGTATAGAGACAGTGCAGGGTGAATTACCCACTGGTTTCCACCACCTCTACACAAGCATTGAGTATGAGTGCATCTCTCCTCTATACCAGTATTCTGGAAGTGCACGACGTACATGTCTAAAAACTGGGAAGTGGAGTGGACGCCATGTCGCCTGTTTACCAGGTGGGGGCAGCACACACATATTCAGCCACATAGAAGGACTTCGGTTCGGCTTACCATAGGTATAAAGAAACAGCCATAAATAAGATGTTGCTTGGTGCTGTGATGTGTGGTACATTCGAATAGGGACCATTATGCATTACTGTTAGTAGCCATTTTAATCAATTTTTATAATCACCAAAATTGGTAGTTGGTAGTTGACTTAGACCTTTCAATCTCACTGTAATGGAAATTAAAACTGTCGTTGTCATTTTCAGTCTGTGGTAAGCTCTCATCCAAACCCCAAAGCTTGGCACAAACCCACTGGCCGTGGCATGCAGCCATATACCACCATCTCCCTGACCACACCAGTCCCATTATAGGGAAGACCAACAGACGAGGGGACATGTTTTCCGAAGATGACTATAACTACTGGCAGGAGAAGAGCATAGAAGAGACATGGCATCTGGTGTGCAGTGGTGCTTTGGTGAGCCAGAATGCTGTCCTGGTGCCAGCACACTGTGTAACTGAGCCTGGAAAGTCACTACCTAATAACATGGCTGATCTAAAAGTAGTGCTGGGAAAGAACAAGAGGCTTCAGCATGTGATGGTATGCAAGCTCACACACTAACACTTTGATCTAATCTCTTCCAGGAACATCAGGACTTCATTCAGTGGGGTCCAAATGTCTGTGACCTCATGGAAAATCTAGGAATTTTTAAAATTGAAGATAAACAGAAGGTTTTAAACTATTTGAAAAAAAGAAAGTAAATGTTAAATATCTTAAATATTCAACATTCTGCACTATTTCTAGGTCCCTGTTGAAATGGAAGCAAATTTGTGATATTGACAATGTTAATCTGTCAGATTTACCTCATGCCTAATCTCTTCTGTTGAAGCACGTGACACGCCATTGGATTTGATCTAAAATGGATCATTAGGTTTTGCACAAACTTGTGGAGTCCATGCCAGCTCGAGTGCACACTGTCATTAAAGCAAAAAAAAAGGGAAATGTACCAAATACCAAATATTCTACTTTTCACTTAAGTTGTTGTGAATAATATAATTTGCAATGAAAATTGTTTTATTAGAAAAGAATGCAAAATAACTGCATTTTCACTAGTGATCTCAGACTTTTGGACCCCACTGTATACTGTAGGATCCAAAGATCTTAGTGTATTACATTTCATAGTTATCAAAATTTATTACAAAGCTTTACTGAAGCACTTATTCAAAAACACAGCATAAGTTGAAAATGCAGATCCTTGAAACTGAAAACAGGATATTCATTAAAAAAATAAGACAAACAATAAATATTCATTTGCATTAATAATAGCACATTACTTTTCTTTTTTTTTTTTTTTTAGTATAGTAATATACTGTAGGCTTTTTTGTTCTTCTTCATCCTTAATATGCATTGTCAGGTGATGAATCAAAAGAAAAACCTGAATAGATTAGTACAAAAACATTGCAGGTTACACGGGTAGATACATCTAGACAGGTGTACTGCATGATATAATGATGAAATTAACATGCTCAGTGGCATGATTAGAAGGCCTTCAATTTTGCATCAAGATGGCAAGAAGAAAAGATTTATGCCTTTGAAGGAGGGTTATTTATTGGGGCACAGATGGAAGGAGCTTCAACCAATTGCAACAGTGACTTAAGTGACATCTGCATTTGTAGTTCAGTAAATCGGGTTGGAAATTGTGGCTAAACATATACATCAGTGATTGTATTAAAGCACTATGTAAGAAAAAAAAAACATAT
>JAFFST010053997.1:50505-68099 GCA_022414735.1 Noturus placidus
GGATATGAGAGTGTGTGTGTGTGTGTGTGTGTGTGTGTGTGTGTGTGTGTGTGTGTGGGTATGCAAGAGAGAGAGAGTTCAGTAGTATACAAACCACACACACACACACACACACACTGGTCTACAGAGATGTGGAAAAGGTCATTTGATGAAGGTCATTTGAGTCAAGAGAATGCTGGAGAGGCACTCCATGCTGGCTCTGTTATGCTGTACTGCAAATCGGTACAAAATGTTCACCTTTATCCTATGATTAAACATTACTATCCTTATGGGAGTGGTCTCTTTCAGGATGACAATACCCAATCTACAGGGCAAAAAGGCACATAATGAATGGTTTTGATGTGATGTGATGTGATGTGATGTGATGTGATATGATGTAATTGAACATTTTTGGACCAACATGACAGCGCTCTCCATCACCATCGACAAAACACCAATTGTGAGAATGAACCAGCCGAACGCCATCTCCTTAAGTTTGTTTTTGTGATTGCTGCCATAGCAACAGCTAGCATTGCAACAGAGAGACAATTTGCATTGCCATCATAGATGCTATTAATGTGATGTCCACTGCTGTTGAAGTGTCTTGTCAATGGCAATGAGAACGCCTTACAAAAAAGCTTGATGAAATGGTCAGCAAATCATTTCTTGGTAGCTGTTTCAAGGACGCTGTTGCTATGGCAGCAATGAGACTCTTGACACATTAGAGACCCATTGAATAAATATTCTGCTTTAAACAATCAACTTGTTTCACCCCCTACAGCTTTTGTAGTACTTCCTTAGTAGGAATCCGAAACCTTGACATCTCCTGCCTTCTTCTGTACAGCTCTCAGAGATCCTGGTTCATCCCAACTATGATTCTGCTGCGTTTGACGCAGACCTAGCTATACTGAAGCTGGTGGAGAAGGCAAGGATCAGTGAGTTTGTTTCCCCGGTGTGCTTGCCACGTCTGCAGGGACGGGTACTAACTGTGAACCAGGCTTACATCACTGGCTGGTCTGTAGCAAGACAGCATGAAACACATTCTCAAATGGCTCAGACTGGAATGATTGAACTAACCGATGTGTTGCAATGTGAAAGACAGCATACTAAACAAGGGCTTCCCAGTAGCATTAGTGATAATATGTTGTGTGGGAGGCAACATCCTATCAGTTCCAGTACAATCTGTCCTGCAAGATCAGGGGGAATCATACTGGTACCTACTGTGCCACAGGACAGGAGAGCAGAGGAAAGTGTCTCTGAGTCTATCTGGGAACTGCTGGGCTTGGAGAGCTTTGGCTACAATCTTCAAAATTGTAATCCACGATTGTACACTGTATACACACGAGTGGTCAACTTTAAGAACTGGATTGAGAATAACATGAAGTAATATGATTTGACAAATCATTTTATGGACAACCGTGATGAAATTCACTGAGTACACATGGTATGATTTCACAATTTATGAACTGCTGTTAGCTGACATTGAGAGGTTTCCAGAAGGTGGTGGAAGCAGAAGAAAGATGGTGCTGTGCAAGCAAGTAGATAGATAGATAGATAGATAGATAGATAGATAGATAGATAGATAGATAGATAGATAGATAGATTTGCACTAATATTGGCACCCTTGGTGAATATGAGCAAAGAAGGCTGTGAAAAATTGTCTTTATTGTTTAACCTTTTGATCGTGTGTTTAAAAAAATCACAAAATACTCTGCTCTCATGGATACCAAACAATTGCAAACACAACACACTTTTATCTAAAATAAATCTTTGTTGAATATAGGTGTGCAACAATTACAACAATTACTGGTAATTACATAATTACTCAAATATAAATTCATAGTTCCCACTGATGATTATTTATTAGTACACCTGGGTGACTGGAAACAGGAAAATGTTCAACCATGACTTCCTGTTTCACAGGGGTATAAATATGAGGTAAGACACAGGCCAAATTCCCTTAGACATTCACAACAATGGATAAGACCAAGGAATATAGTTGTGATGTGCAGCAAAAAGCTGTTGAGTTTCACAAAATGCGTGGCTATAAGAACATAGCACAAGCATTGAAAATGGCCACCACCAGGGCAATAATTAAGAAGTTCCAGCCAAATGGAAATGTTATGAGAGAATTGAAGGAGAATTGCAGAAGTTAGTTGGATCTTGGGGTCTACAATCCGAAGTTACCTACATCACCACAAGTTGTTTGGAAAGGTTTCAATAAAAAAGCCTCTACTCTCATCCAAAAACAAACTCAAGCGTCCAGTTTGCCAGACACTACTGGACCTTCAGATCAGGTTCTATGATCAGGTGAAATCAAAATAGAGCTTTTTAGTGATAAACACCAGATGTGGTTTTGGTGCACACAGAGAGGTCGTCTTATGGGACAGTTCCTCATGTCCACGGTTAAATGTGACGGTTGCTCTTTAATGTTTTGGGGCAGTTTAGACATTAATGTCTGTGTGTTGAGTTATTTTGAGGGGACAGCAAATTTACACTGTTACACAAGCTGTACACTCACTACTTTACATTGTAGCAAAGTGTCATTTCTTCAGTGTTGTCACATGAAAAGATATCATCAAATATTTACACAAATGTGAGGAGTGTACTTACTTTGGAAAGATACTGTATATATAACAAAGATTTTTTTTTGATAAACTTGTGTTATGTTTGCAATTGTTTATCCATGAGATCAGAGCATTTTTGTGATTTTTTTTAACAAAAGATCAAAAGTTTAAACAATTAAGACAATTTTTCACAGCCTTCTTTGCTCATATTTACCAAGGGTGCCAATATTAGTGGAGGGTACTGTGTATATATATATATATATATATATATATATTTGTTTTTACGAATTTCCTTGACATGATGTCTTTAGGCAAAGTATGACACTCATAATACATTCCTTAGCACAATCATAAATCTTCACGGCATCAGTGCAAGCCTGTTGTCAAGATATGATACTGTGTCTGGCAAGACTTGTTTTTACCTTTACATACACAGACCAGATTTTTTTCCTCTGATTTAGGCCATTTTTATATATAACACTCATATTTAACGGGTTTAAACCCCTGTAGTTTCAGAAGCATTTCATTAGTGTTACATTCTGGTCTACGGCCCATTCATTCAGATCTCAGGTTTTTGATATGTTTTAAAGGCATATGTGTTTGCCAGAGGTCTATAAGCTCATGCTTTGTCTCTGTGTATGATTTTGTCTCTATACATATGATACTTATATGTACTTATATGTCTCAATAAACATCTTACGTTTATTTGACTGTTGCCTGGATCAGTCGTTTAATTACATGCAGACCACCTCACACTTTCATATTAAATAATGAAAATCAATTTAAAAAAATATAAACTATGGGGAGACCTATGATCAATCTAAAGCAGTGGTCACCAACCCTCTTCCTTGAGACCTTCCTGCAGGTTTCATCTCCAACCAAAATCTAACACACCTGTTTTAGTTGATCCAGAACTTCTTAAGGCAATGATTATATGGTCAGGTGGGCACAATTATAGCCAGAGCTGAAGTCTTCAGGAAGTTAGATCTCAAGAAACAGGGTTGGTGACCACTGCTCCAAAGCAAGACCAGACAACATTTTCTTTCCCACAGCACCAGATCATTTGGGCAAACAATTCGTTGAGATTGCGCTCTGGATTCTGCCAATTTGACTGAAAGGGCTCAGTTTAAACACTAATAATAAAAACGTTAAAACCAATACTAAGCAGGCTTTTATTTAAAATTTAAATAGCACATGTGCAATCTCTCTGCAGTTTTATCATGTCCTCAGACCCACAGCCTTTTCACAAGCCAAAGCTCACTGTTTTAGTTCTGATCATTAATAATTAACATCAGCCCCAATCATTAATGCATTAAAATCTGCAAGAACAAATTAGGTAAAAGAGCTCAATATTGTATTCTGTGCGATCATCCATCATTATAAGTTTAAACCAAAACACATAAAACTTTTTTTAACCCACTCCTTTTGCTTGTATTTTTACTGAATAGAATAATAACAGGTGTCTCATACACTAAAATTGCTCTCAAAATATTTATTCTGCATGATGATTTAAAGGGTGTGAAGATGAAATGACAATAACTATAATCTTTCAGCATGCAATTTTTTCTGTTATCACACCACATTAACTGGAGATGAGGCTGCATGCATGTAGGATCACCTTCAAATGTCAATGTTGGCAAAATTACATTTTTGTTGTCTATTGACTCTTTTTGTGGAACCACCACACAAATAAATGTAATATTCAGTAAAGAAAAATCTCCAAAACAATAAATGATGTAGGAGCACCACTGTCAAAGTGGGGTCCGGGACCCCCAGGGATTTGTAAAACTAGGCCAGGGATTCAGGGATTACATTTAGTTACATTTAGTGGTGGAAATTACAACTAATTGATATCAAAGTTATTGGACTTATTAGTGAATTATTATAGGCATTAGTCAAATTGACTGTTTTCTTTTTTTTAATTGAATGAGTCTGAAAAGGAGTAAGCAGTTGAAGATGGATGGATGGATGGGTCTAATTCAAAACTTAAACAACTCAAAAAAAGGACACTCTTTAAAAATATATCATTTAATTACTTTTGAGTGGAAAGTTAAAAGATGAAAATCTCTCTAGCTCAAATAAATAGCCAGAATATATAATTTTATACATTTAAATACAGTACCTAATATTTAAATGAAGTATGTTCGTAAAATAAATCTGCACAATAGTTTGTACAGTTGTATTTTGAGATGAATTTAGGTGTATCATGTATCATGAATTTAGGTGATTTTAGGTAACTATTAGGTAACAATACCAGGGCGTATTAATAGTTGCAAAGGTTTGAAGTTCAGTGGGTTTTATTTTTTTTGGCTCTGAAGATATTGATCTTTGCCAAGAGACACCTAACCATCACACCTATACAGTATATGGGCCTGTTGCTAAAACGTTGGAGGCACAGTATTGTCTAGAATGTCTTTGTATACTGTAGCATTAAGATTACCCTTCACTATAGCTAAGAAGCCTAACCCAAGTCTATTCCAGCATGACAATATCATTGTACACAAAGCAATGTTTATTTGCCAAGGTTAGTGTGGAAGAACTTGCACAGAGCCCTGACCTAAACCCCGCTGAACACCTTTGGGATGAACTGACTGCTCCCCAGGTCTCCTCGTCCAACATCAGTGCCTGACCTCACTTACTCTCTTGTGGCAGAATGAGTAAATCCCCACAGTCATGCTCCAAAACCTAGTGAAAGGTCTTCCCAAAAGAGTGGAGGTTATTATAACAGCAAAGGGAGAACTAAATCTGGAATGGGATGTTCAAAAAGCACATATGGGTGTGATTAGTCAGACTTCCACAAACCTTTTACTATATAGTGTATTACAGACCTATGATGAAATATCTCTGAGCTTTTGCATTGACTCTTTCACTCTATAAAAAGAATGGGAGTGCAATTGGTTCAGAGATAAAAAAAAAAAAAAAAAAACTGAACACATCTTAAGAAGGTCACAAGTGATTAACAGAAGATCACATGTGGTTAATTAGCAGAGTAATATATGTTTAAAGTAAATATTATTTATTTTGTGGGTGCAAAAATCATTAACTACTGTGTGTTCTGAAGCAATGAGTAAAAATGTTTTTACTATCCCCATTTCAAGCAATCACTCAGTTATTTCTTAGAAGTCTGTGTTGTTGCATCATAAGCATAGTCATTGACTGCAAGGGCTGTGCACATCAAGTAAACCTAGTATGACAGTTTTATGTAAGAATATGTTCTTTTACTACTTCTGGCTCTGTTGTTCTGTAGAATAATGCTAAAACAATAAAAATGAGTTATGTAATTACTTATAGAATTGACTGTATTGGCACTCTTCTCAGAATATTTGACCGTTATTCTGTGCATGCAAGAAAAATGTAGCTTCCTTGCACACACCCACTAGACGTAGTTTCCTTGGTATACTATACTATATAAAAAAAAGAAAAATACATCAATAACCAACTTGTATTCCGATGCTTTTCTGTCCTAATTCAATATTTGCACACATAATTGCTTTGAGTACTGCTGAAACCTTGAAGAACTGAAATGAACTAAGTTCACTGGGAATTACAATACACCAATCGTGATTGATGAATAGGAAGTGCCAGTGCCTTGCACAGCAGACTGACAGGGTCATTTATATTTTGATATATCCATGCATGCAGTGTTTTCACTCCAGTGTACTCTCACCTCTGTGTGAGTGTGCTGGATTAGCAAATCTTAGGCCAGATTAGTTAATTATAGACACCCATCTGCTAATCATGGCTGAAGTCAGGTGTATATGTGAGAATAGGTTTGGTTAGAATAGGAATAGGGAAAGTGGGCAGCAGATACAATAATACTCACTCTGCTCTTACTGCTGCATGAGGGAGAGACATTAAGGACAATATACCATTTTTAGCCTTAATATCTGATTATCCAGGTTTAATTTGAAGTTTAATAAAACTATGGGTTGAGATTTGTTTTGATACCACAGCACTGTTAGATCCTTGATTTTGATTTATCAGAATGTGTTGATTAATTTTCTACAACTGCATGGCTTGGACAATCCAGTCATTCCAGCTCACAAGTTTTATATGATAATATGTTATGGTTTCTATAGTAAAAGGTCATTCACAGGAACTTGTAGTATAAGGAATGCTCTGGTATAAGAAGAATAAAACCCTTTGGTTTTATGGAAACATAATAAACATCAGAATGGTAACTAACTCCGTTTCGCATCAGAGCGCGTCATTATTTTCCTATAACAGCGTGTCCCATCATGTTTTATTGCTTACATGTATGTAGGATTTGTTATACTTGACAGGCACTGTCCTAAATCATGGTTACATTATTAAAACTTGTATCTTGCTGAACATGAGATATTTGTTTATCATCTTACCTGAGAATGGATCCTGAACTTATGTTAGCTATGTTTCTGGTACTGAACCAGTGGTTTGAACCCCTTCTGAAATATTTTCCAGTTCCAAATGGTTATTTATGGATAATCAACATAACATACTTACAGTGCAGCTTATTAAACACATTTTTTGGACATCATTATAGCTGTATAGCAGGCTACATGTTTTGTTATGATTATGATGTTCATAAAAGGTCACTGGAGTCATTATATTTATAATTCCATATTTAACCTCCCCAAATCCTCAAATGAGAAATGCATCCCTTAGTTTGTGTAATCATAAATTGTGATGATACAGTATGTTACATTAGCCAGTTAATTAAATCTGCATAACTAACTGCATTATAACTTCTGCCAATCTAACAACACACATTTAAGTGATTACTAGCTATAGTAGGAGATAATCAATTTGACATTTTTATATAAACTACTCAGTCTAAACAGTATGTCGACATATGTTGAAACTTACAGTGAACTCCGGTCCGGTGAATGGACTTCTGAGACTTTTTGTAGCATTATTATACTGAGATGTTAATTGTATATGAAGAAATGAACAATGAATGGAAGATGATAGCAAATGTATTTGAGTTAAATCCAGTAAACCTTTTTAAATACTATATAATTGCATTACAATACTATAACAGTTTCATCCAGACACTACCGACTCTCACACAGACAGTTGGTTGCACTGTATAATAAAGCATAAGACATTATGTTCTCCATGAATGTTTGAACTATTTGGAGATCATAGCTTTTTTGCATACCATTTTTACATTTCTATACAGTTTATTGGCCAAATTAAATCCTGTTGAATGTTTTCATACTTGAATACTAGTCTTCAGTGCAGATCTTTAATACGTGAAAGTTGCACCAAGTGATGCTCTTTAATGCTGTTCACTATAAGAGTTCTGACCAAGCATAGAGTTGCGGTCTTAAGTTTACATGCGCCTTGGAGACTCTGCAAACTGTTTACTTATTTTAAATGAGAAGGGTCATAAAATTTGCATTTAGTCTTTTAATTAGTACTGCCCTAAATATTGGTTCTCAAGACGTCAATACAATACATTAAGAGCAAGTAGGTGTAAAATTTTATTTATTTTTTTTAAAGATAATCGGTATAAATTATTATTTTGTTAAAGCTCTTATTTTTTAAATGTAGCACTGCCCTTCAGAAGCTAGGAGCTTCTGCAAGGTCTATATAAACTTATGACCACAATAGTACAGAGAGTGAAAGTTATATGGATGTGTGACCAGGATACAGTCTAAAGGATTTTGCTCGTTACTTATTCCTAATCTGCGTGCATGACTCCTCCCTCTCCACTCTATGCAGAAGTTGCTTGGCCATTTTACCTCCATCTATAGATGATTCAGATGTTTGGGTGGTTGTTTTGGTGGTTGTGGACAGTTATTCAAATTTGTGCATGCATGACTGTGTATATTGAAGTTCTGACTTGACAACTGCAGGGCTGAAATAAGATTCACAGCAGGTGTAGGATATCATTGCCAGATTCCCAAGAAACTGGAATGGATCACCTGATGGACAAACTGTGATCTTGTCAACCGTTTGTAATCATTGTTGCAGCCTATGGTTGAATAATTATCTACTTCAGAGACACTTCATTTGATTACAACATCACAACAGGTAAAGTAGAAATTATAGCATTTGTTAAAAAAAAAAATGTTTATCAGACTTTTTTTTTTAATCAATTTCAAGCTGATGGAAGTATCTTGATAGAATCTGAGTTACAAGCTAAGGCTGACCACAATGTGTACTTGATCATTTGGCCCATGCACCACTGTGAAATGACAGTAATTAACTCATCCAGATCTTCGTTCAAGAATGTAGTCCTTCAGCCTTGATAAGATCGTGTTTTAGTATTGGTTGTATCTGGGCCACATTATGTTCACAATACTAATGCAATTCCATAACTGACGCTTATGTGCTTAAACCTAAATTGAATTTTTCTGGGTTTCTGGCAGACTGGATTGAACTGTGATGCTTTGATGCATTCCTAATAAATGTCTTCTACATTATTGAGGAATATAAACACCTGGGGGTTTGCAAGCTACACAATCAAATCTGATCCACCATGAACTGTTTGCAATGTGTGCATTTTGCTTAGTAGGACATTCAGATTGATTAAACATATTGATTTCTGATAGTGACTGTGCAGATCTTTACTGTTTAACTGTATGATTTCAAGACAAAGGTTATTCCAGGATAAACACAGACTGCTCATAGTGATTTAAAGCTTTGTGCCTGTGTGCAAACAAATTTGTTTTTGTGTCAGTAAAACTGCCTTTCAGTACCTAATCCCCTGTACTGCTTGTACACCTTGATTCTCTTGGGCAGTCCATACTGTTGTGCAACACAATTATTTATGGCTAAAATTAACCTCTTAACAGACTTACATCTTATTAGGGCTGGAGCACTGTGCATCAGACAGCCTTGGCTTTCCTAAATCCTTTTTAGCCTGGGTGCTAACTACAGTACTTCTGCTGTACAATGCATTGACACAAAGCTAGATGTTATTTTAAATGATTAGCAGATAGTATACTGAGTTTATTAGGTACACATACCCTGTAGCTTCACTTCTTAGCAATTATATCAGTTATACCTACCTACAATAATTCACTGTAGCCCATCTGTTCCTATGCAGAACTGCTGCATCTATCATTCGAAGGGACTTGCAGCTACAATAACATAGTAGGTGGCAGCAGTACAAATGCATCGGATCTAGCAGTGTTCTGGGGATTTTAAACCCTGGTTAAGACACACCTGCCTCATTATTCCACCCTATATGCATACAGTTAAAGATCCATGTACCTTTTATTCATAATTTATCATAATTTATCAATTTGTATAGCGCTTTTTACAATGGTACATTGTCTCAAAGCAGCTTTACAGAAATATCATTTTTACATTTACAAGTGACTTGCTAATGAGACCACATTCACACACCAATGGTAGCAGAGCTGCCATGCAAGGTGCTAGCTTGCCATTGGGGGAAACTTAGGGTTCAGTGTCTTGCCCAAGGACACTTCGGCATGGGATCACCCGGGCCGGGATTCGAACCGCCAACCCCACGGTTGGTGGATTAGTGGACAACCCGCTCTACCGACTGAGCCACCGCCGCCCCATGTCACTTGATGGACAAAGGCTGACAAATTGTGCACTTTAGCAGATGGGCTATAGTCCTGTTTGGTATATGTGCATAATAAATGGTTTATATGAGTAGATACGAGGTATGTATAGCCAGTAAAGTTACATACTTAGTCTACACTTCTGTCCTGCAGATTGATTTTGATACTGGGAATTAAACTTGCTCTGAGTAATGAAACTACTGTAACCATTTTAGAGAAAAAAAGAACCAAAGGTATATGGACACCATAAATTTTTCTGCAATGCTCTTACTCACAGGTACCTGATTACTAAGCACTCTGAAATTATATAGTCCAGCAAGGTTATGAAGGAGAAGTGACTTTAAGAATCTTAAACCCAGACAACATCAAAGCCAAGTGACACTGTACTGTTTTATCACGTGATGTGATTACCCTTAGTGGACAGCATCAAGGCAGATTGAAGAGACATGACCTGAAAGTAAAGGACACTGAAAGCTGCTGCATTATCAAGGAACTCTACTCACTGAGAGGTTAGCAAGGTTAGCACTTGGAGATTAGCAAGCAAGAGGACTCTAATTTTGATGCTATTTAATATGTTGAACATGTTGAATTCTATTCAGAAGTTGCTTAAAAGAAGTGGCTTAGGTTTTGGTTTTTTTTTTTTGTTTTGTTTTTTTTTGCTGGGTAGACGCATTCACACTCTTGCACTATAGAAGATGTCTGAAATAGATTGTAATACAATTAAACATTATTCTGTAAAATGCCAAAAAAGTTAACATTATAGAAAGGAACAGGAAAACAGGAAATTGTTCAGCCACAATAATGACTAACTAACATTTGAGAGTTTTGACATTGCACACAAGGAAAATGGCAAGATTTTGGTACCAAGGACAAGCAAAACCAGGTATCAATGCATTACTTGAAATAAGCGGAAACTAGACACATGGATATAATCAGGAAGGGCAACAAAACCAAAATAAAAGCAGGGCAAGTTATGACAGAACCTTTTCTGGCCCTGTGTCTCAGAGCAGAATGGCATTCAGTTAACCAGTGCTGTACTGGAGGCATAAGGTAATAAGAACCAGTGATGCCTCATCAACAAATAGAACATTAAAAAATCGAGAGAGGCAGCATTCCCAAGGTCTCATGATTTAGCAACATCTGCTAATGGAGAGACTGTAAATGCAGTTTCGTGTGGTATTTAATGTGGAAATATCATAAGTACAGGTGAGTCATCAGGTGGGAGATGCTGGTTGGCCTACTTGCTGGTACATCACAAAACTAATACAACAGTGACTTAGGAAACCTGACCATTAGCAGGTTCAAAGAGAACCAAGTATGTAGCAGAGTTACTAGAATAGACCCCCCAGGCTGCAAGCAGGACGTCCTTGTCACAGTCTGCCAGCGTGGTGTCCAAGTCTCAGTCTAGAAAAAGTGTGGGACAAAGCAACATGAAACATGCAGACAGTGCTGTAAGTTGCACCCCTAGGAAACCAAAGCCATATAGCCAAATTTCCCCAAAAAAGAAAGAAAGAAAGAAAAATGGCTTTAGTATCCTTCTGAGGACTGGTAAACTCCTCTGAGGACAGAATACTCCTGAACTGACTTTGATCCAGGGTGGCCTTGCCATAATTTTCACCCCATCCCAGGTATCACCAATTAGCCTTGATAATATAAACCTGAACTTCTATCTTTCATCAGGCTGACAGCACAGTTATCACTGCAGAAGAAAACCTTCAGGGGAAAACCTTCCCTGATGCAGGGCAGGGTGCTCAGGGGACACCAGGGGTAAAATTCTATTGAGTCCAAATGAGACTTTGAAAGAAAGAGAGGACTGAATATACCTTTTCTTGTCGGTGCATAAAATCTATAAATCTAGTAGACAGCAGTAAGGCTCCAGGACCGGTGGAACATGCCAGGACTGGTGGAAGATACCATTTAACAGTCACATGTTTTTTTTTAACCTTGCAGAGTCTGGAGTTTAAAGTCACAAGCTGTGCTTTTTTTATTCCCACAAACATAAACAAGTGCAGCGTACCAGAAAAAAATCTATTGTATAAGGGCAACAACAAATAGGCAATGGTTTGGCAATTAATGAGGAAAAACTAGACATGGGTATGCTTATGAAGTCAGTAAAAAATGTTAAAGACTCTTATAAGATCCATCTGTATTTCCATCTCTTCTGACAGTGCCAACAGCATGGAGAAGCAAGTTGAGGTTCGAATGCACGAGTGCCACTTTGAAGCTCCAGCTCCCCTTCCAGGGACAGCATTTGGAGGTCTCTGTAACAAATTCATGAAAAACTTGCTTCTAGCACTCACAGTTCTTGGTAAGACACCTTGATATAGACACAATCATATTTAACACACTGATAACAGCTACAGTAGTCAGGACAGTGGTGGCTCATTGGTTTAAGCTCTGAGTTAGTGATCAGATGGTTATGAATATGAATCGACAGAACCATGGTTTGGCCTTTAAACTTCAATTGTTTGGACTATGTCTTTTTCACTTTGGACAAAAGCATAGGATAGATGAATAAATGTGTGTATTTATTTAATTAATTAAGATGATTATGATTATGCATCATAAAACCACCAGAATAACACACTAATCTGATTTATGTGAGATCTCTAATCACATGCACTAGCAGACATATTTATGAAGGTATCAGTGGAAATATTTCAGGAACATTTATTTTATGGTTAAACTGTGAAAAATACCTAATAAATAAATAAATAAATACAAGCATATAATTGTATCTAATGAATTGGTAACCATCTCTATATGGGGAAAAACAATACACACTGAGTAATAGAAAGGTGGATCCAATAACCTTTTACTATAGTGTATGTGGAGAATGGATTTATAACATCTGACAGTACATGTTCAGAGAATGTCCCATCTATTGTGGAATACACTACAAAATAAAACACTACAAAGTAATTAATTTCATTGAAATGACTAAATAAAATGAACAATCACTACTCAGATGTGTTTAAATGTCATATTTACTCATCTGGAAGTTTTCACAGTTACAACTGTGTGTAAAATTTCAAGTACGCATAACTGTGTGTGACTGTGTGACTGTGTGATTGAAGTTTTAATTACTCAAATCATAGTTTAAACCTAGACCAAACCTTCTTTCAAACTCCTAAACACCTCATGTAAAACAATCCCTCTTGCTGTGTTCTTTTACTTAACTTCAATTCAGTTAGTTAACAAATAGTGACCAATATAGGCCAGAGGTATTAAAATTAAAATTGGTAACGGTCCAGTAATATAAAATTCCGTTGGTGTGGAATTTCGCATATTCTTCCCATGTCTCTGCAGGTGCCCTCTAGGTTCTCCGGTTTCCTTTCACCTTCCAAAAACATGTCATTAGGCAGATTGGCTAAGATAAATTGGCCGAAGGTGTGAATGTGTGTGAATGTGCACGTGTGCGCGTATTGCACCCTGTAATAGACTGGTGTCCTAATGGTCCTGAGAAAGGCTCTTTTTATAACCAATTATGTTAATGACCTGTTGCCAATTAACCTTATTAGTTGCAAAAAACAATATCCTCCAGCTGTTTCTTTTTAGTAACACTTACTTTTCCAGCCTTTTCTTGCCCCATCCCAACTTTTTGAGACATGTTGCAGCCATCAAATTCAAAATTACCTTATTTTTTTCCCATAAAATATTACATTTCCTCAGATTAAACATTTGATATGTTTTCTATGTTCTATTGTAAACAGCATATGGGTTTGTGAGATTTGCAAATCATTGCATTCGGTTTTTATTTACATTTTACACAGCATCCCAACTTTTTTGGAATTGGGGTTGTAGTAAACACTAAAGAAGTATCAAAAATCAATAAACTGAGTAATGTTCAGTAATAGAAGGTAAATTATTTAAATGGAATATTTTTGTAACATATACAATACATACATTGATTAGATTTAAGGTAGTACCGCTGCTGATGAAAAGTCATGCAAATTATGGAGATGCAATTTTATATACTGTAGAACTTTTCATTTGCAAATAGAGGACATTTTCTTAAATACCACATGTCTGTTTTTACATACCTGTCTGATTCTATCTGATGCTCTGTTTTGTCCAGGTGTGATTGTAGGCTCAGTGGCTGGTGCCCTTCTGCGTTATGCATCTCCTCTTCACCCAGATGTTATCATGATCATCGCTTTCCCTGGTGATATTCTCATGAGAATGTTGAAGATGGTGATTTTGCCTCTGATCATCTCCAGTTTAATCACAGGTATTTTGCACAATATCACTTCCCACATACATACTTCTGTTGATCTCGGACAGGGCTATCCAATTTTGTTGGCTAGTGGAAAGCTGCATCCAGTAAACACGATATTCAGTAATCACTTAGTTCGCCTAATTACAGCAAGTTGTGCTTGTCTGCACCTGCCTTCAAATAATTAGTTTCCTCACTTGCTGCATGTCAGGTAACCTTCCAACAAACACACCATGAATTTCATTGTCTCATAAGCACCAGTTCCTCACCAGATCATCAACACCAGTTGAGTGTCATTTCAGATCACAGGCCACAGCCAGGTCACATGACCATGTCACATGCTATTTCCCTACTGATTACACTAACCTGTTTTATGTTTCCCATTCATTATTGTCCCTATTTAAATCTTGAGAGTTCTTTGTTTCATTGCTGAGCTTATATTGTCTTTTATATGTTTCATCCCGTGTTCTCCAAGTTCTTGTTTTGTTCATTTTATTAATCTTCTCTGGACTTTGTTAGTTTTGTTTTGCCTGTTATACAATAAAAAGAGTTCACTTGCATCCGTCTTCACTGCTGACATATGTTCTAAAAATGTTAAAAGTTCTAAAAAATATCATTTAATTATTTTGTTTGTGTGTTAAATTGGACCAACTAATGGTCATCATGTCTGATTGGTAATTAGGTCAGAAGTGGGATGTTAACTGTTAAAGTGAAATAACAAGATAACTCAAAATAACAACACTGTCTTGAAATAACAAGTTAACAATTAGAAATAATCACATGTTAAGTTGAACTAAATTTGTACCAATCAATTAATTTATTTATTGCAGGTCTGGCAGGTTTAGATGCCAAATCTAGCAGTCGTCTTGGCACTAGAGCCATGGTGTATTACATGTCCACAACCATCATTGCTGCAGTCCTGGGGGTGCTTCTGGTTCTGGCTATCCACCCGGGCCACCCCAAACTAAGATCACATTTCGGAGAGGGCAAGAAGAATGATGATGTGTCTACTTTGGATGCCTTATTTGACCTCATCAGAAATCTTTTTCCAGAGAATCTGGTACAAGCTTGCTTTCAGCAGGTGGGTTTCAATTATCTATTTATGTTTGAAAGGAATATGAGGATTCAATCAGCACCAAACACTGGGTAAATACATTTGAGCAGTTTACTGCTTATGATATTTGCTTATAAGCTGCATCCATGATGTAATTGGTGGGTAGTTGTTAACAATATAAAAATAAGCCTAATGTCAAATGAGGATGATGATGGCTTGGTATTGCGTAACATTGCTGCTTCACAGCTCCATGGTCCATCATCTGTGTCAAGTTTCACATGTTCTCCCTGTGTCCGTGGGGTTTTTCTTTCTGTCTTCCCACCCAAAAAAAATCATATGGATACTGTAGTTGGTTTGGTTACACTTTTGCTCATCAGTGTGAATGTGTGTGCATGATGCCCTGCGATGTCCTGACCAGGGTGTAGGCTCTGGATCGAGAAGAATGATGAATGAATAACAACAATACTACTACTACTACTACTACTACTACTACTACTACTAATAATAATAATAATAATAATAATAATAATCATCATCATCATCGTCATCACCATCATCGTCATCATCATAAAATAATAATAATAATAATAATAATAATAATAATAATAATAATTGCTTTCTTTGCAGATTCAGACTGTTACAAATAAGGTAGAGGTAGCAACACCTCATTATCCACCTCATCATCCATCTCATCATCCACCCCATTATCCACCTCATCATCGGTTTGGACGAAATACCACCAAATGGGCGGCAAAATATGTTATGAAGAAATCTCTTCAATTCAAGAGTGGCATGAATGTTTTAGGTGCATATACAACATGTTTACACTAGATTACAAAATATAAGTAAACATATTAAAAATTATAACAAAAAGGGTAATACACATAGAAGTTCAAATGGCATTATGATCAGGATTTAGGATATACATTTAAGAGGATTATGTGGTGTGAACAGCTTTGTTTATGGTGATTATGTAAATTTGTATTTTATATCATAGTAATAATCATAGTTCTGTATGTCTTCAGCTCCTTATATAGGATTTACACTGTGCTTTCCTTTTCTAGGGCTCATTGGTTTCTTTGTGGCTTTTGGAATCTGCATGGGAAAGATGGGGAAGAAAGCCAAACTGATGATGGACTTCTTCAACGTTCTCAATGAAATCATCATGAAACTTGTTGGCATGATTATGTGGTCAGTACATCGTGCTTATTAAAGTCATAGTATACATCAAAAGTCATGTTGTACATCATAATTATTAACGTCAGCCAAGAAAACTGTGCTACAACAATTTAACAGCAACGTTTCAAATGAGTTTCTTAGTTAGTTAAGTAAGTAGTACTGGTTGTGTACTGCACACTCTTATGTTAATTTTACCTTCTCGTAGGTATTCCCCTGTGGGCATTGCATGTCTGATCTGTGGCAAGATTATTTCCATTAATGACCTGGAGGTAGTGGCCAAGCAGTTGGGCATGTACATGCTCACAGTCATTGTGGGCCTCGTCATCCATGGTGGCATCTTCCTCCCACTGATATATTTTGTCATTGTTCGTAAAAACCCTTTTACATTTTTTATGGGAATATTTCAAGCTTGGGTGACCGCATTAGGAACAGCATCTAGGTAGGCCATTTTCCTGTACTTTCTATTTTATTAATTCAACATAAAAGAAAGCATCTAGATATAGCTTGGAGGCTGTAACTAATAATGTGTGTCTCTGTGTTAGTGCTGGTACGCTGCCTGTTACGTTTCGTTGCCTGGAGGAAAACTTAGGCATTGATAAAAGGGTTACTCGTTTTGTGCTTCCTGTTGGTGCAACAATCAACATGGATGGCACGGCACTTTATGAGGCAGTAGCAGCCATTTTTATCGCACAGATGAATGGAATAAAACTTGGCCTTGGTCAAATTGTTACAGTCAGGTAGGTAAAGAATTTATGGCTTTGTGACAGATGGCAGAAGTTAAAAAAGGAGTTTCTCATTTGCTCTAAAGTGAGGTTGCTAAACAAAGACTAGTTTTGGATTCACATTTTGTATTGTACTGTATCAACTTTATACATGTAACATCTGCAAATAATCATAATTAGCATTACAAATTATCTCAAAGTTATAATAGCGGTCACACCATTAATAGTTTCAACACTGCACCAAGTTAAGGTGAAAATAATGTTGTGATTTTGTGGAAGCCTGACAGCTACTCTTGCTAGTGTGGGAGCTGCCAGTATTCCCAGCGCTGGCCTCGTCACCATGCTGCTTATCCTCAC
>JAFFST010053998.1:14238-25560 GCA_022414735.1 Noturus placidus
ATTTCATTCCACTTCATGATTGTGTCCCACCTGTTGTTGATTCTTCACAAAAAATTACAGTTTTATATCTTTATGTTTGAGGCCTGAAACGTGGCAAAAGTTCGAACAGTTCAAGGGGGCCGAATACTTTCGCAAGGCACTGTATGTATATATTTACTTTTGAGATAGGCTGTTATGGGCATCGTCATGTTTCTTAACTTCTCAAGCTTTTCTTTACCCAACACATGGCAGGTTTAACGAGCTGATGGTGGGTTGGGGACAGGAAAAGATTGAGAAAGCCCATTAATACATGTTGCTCACAAAATCACTAGTTGTTTTTTTCATTGTGCATCACAACAACAAAAACAGTCGCAAAAACTGTATTGCTCCCATACAGTAGATGTGTGTTGATAGAGAAAGGGAGAGAATGTGAGTGAGAAATTAATTGAATTGTCTTGTGTTGTCTTATCTTATCCTAGAGAGAAACAGACAAATGCACAGCTGCCCAAGCAGACAGCTCACACCTCTGAGGCTGTAGTGTGGAGTGCAAAATCATAAGCAGACAGTGAATGCTACTTTGAAAAATTTGGAATCAAATGAATAGCCCTAGTTTGGCCTTAAAATAAGTTATCATAGAACAATGCTCACCTTCAACAAACTTTGTCTTAGCATTTAGTGCCCTGATACACTTTCAGCTTAATGCTAATTGTTGTGCAATCTTCCTCATCGGTCCAAGGTTAACAGATCTTATTTTACACACCCACATGCCTTTTAGACACGAGCAGTCACCAGGTGTTACAATCTCCCTTTGAGACAGTTCTGCAGCTTGCAGCATGCTCGGAAACTATAGTATTCGCGCGTGCACGAGCCAGGAGCACGAGTGCCCAGCAAAAAAATGCCCTTTGATTGTTGATGACTGTGATTTTGTTTACTATGGACACGTGCAGTTGTTATGATTATATCCTGTCTCGGTCCCCGTTTAGTCATTGGTTGCTTTCCTTTAGGTGTGTCAATATTGTTTCCAGCTGTCCATGTTTAACCATGATTTCGTTAGTCATTCAAACTCTTGTGTTTCTGTGCAAATGGCGCAGCATTGAGTTTACCTCTCTGCTAAGCGGTTGATTCTCGTTTCATGTTATTTACCTCGTTTCTCGTTTCATGTTAATGACCTGGTTTCTCGTTTCATGTTTACGATTCTAGCCTCGCCCAATTCATGCCTGTTTGTATTTTTTTGACTTTGGATTTATTTGCCTGCCTCCTTAATAAAATGTCTTTACTTGCACTTGCTTCCGTACTTAACTTCACGATACGTGACACCAAGAGACTTGAAGACATATAGGGATAGGATATACTTAACAAATTAATAATGTTAGTTAAATTCTTGATTTTTATCGTGTCACAATTATGCAAAAATAACTATGACTGCGTAAAAATAATGATATTTGTTGAGGGTACTTGAACATGATTTATCCTGAGACCATTATTATATGAAACAATGACTGCCCTGTTTTAATGTTGAACACTTACAGGTTTGTCCTTCAGCTAACCCAGTAGGGTAAAGGATCCAATTGTAGATACTATGTTACAGCATTGATCTAGTGATTGTGCTGCTGCTCTCATTAGCAATGTCAGTCTATCTATCTGCCTGCCTGTCTCTCTGCCCTGATGTCACTGGCCTTTTATTTTTACCTACTGAGCCTTAGGTATACTGCAGACATTATTAGCTTATGAGATGGACACAAAAATTGCATGCACTTCTTTGGACAGGATTTGTCAAACATGTGCATCTCTAAACAGGAAATTTGCTTATTGAAGCAATAAGGTGTCTAGCTAAAATTTGTTATGGGAAGAAAAAATTGTTAAAGATGTTAATAGTGTGGAATGAGGATTGTAGACCGCAGTTTGTGTATGAGGTCTGTGAGAGTGAGAAAGCTCATTCATTATTTGATTACTTTCATAATGGAAAGTAATTCTTAAAGCCCAGGGTGAAATAGAAAGCAAATAAAATACACATAGCAAAAACATACAACTCATAGAACTATCACTTCCCAAAGCAGATCTCCTAAAGATAAATCTCCTAAAAATAAATACCAGTATATGATTTGTACCCCTCACAAGGAGTCAGTGCATTCTGTCAGCTAAATATAATGTTCAGCGTAAAGTACAGAGTACAGTTACATTATTTAATATATATTAAAATTTTTATTATTACAATAAATTATCATTTTTTAATGTTTTGTTTATTACTGCATTGTTTGTGGAATTTATTTGTACTTGTTTGCTATCAGATCTGTAGTATATAGATATGAATGCTCTCAGATATGTCGACATGAATATACAAAAAATAAGTCAATTCCTCTAATTATTATTCACAGATCACCTGGGCCAGATACTGAATTCCTTAGTGGATTTGTAGATTTTATCTCAAATTGGTTGTTTCTGTATATAAAGCATTAATTGTTGGTGATTTTAATATTCATTTTGATAACCAGGAAGACCCTCTGAGAATTGCGGTTGTGTCCATTTTAGTTTCAGTAACGGCCAATCAAAATGTAATTGTCACGATTCAGGTTGAGGCGGAAGCAAACGCAGACTTTCTAAACATTTATTATACGAACAAACTCCACAACAAAGACACTAAGACTAACATACGAAAACACTATGGCATGAAACAAGATCCTGAAACAAGAAACAAAACACCGTGACACAGAGACATAAGTCTAAACAACGAAAGACAAGGAAACAGTGCAGACAGTGACCAGTGCTCATTAACCAAAACATGACTCTGGTGCAGGAAAACATGTCACTTCTAGTGAACTGTAGTGGCTGACGGGAAATGGAGTCCAGAGTCTCTTCATAAGTGACAGAGCCCCACCACTGGCGCTACTCCCGGAGCGCCAACAACCCCCCCCCCCTCTCCCAGTAGGGGGTCCCGGGCCTTTGGGAGAGTTGTCCCCTTGGGCAACAGGTGAACTTGACTCTGTTAAAGAGGAACGGGACAATCTTCTCTCTGCTCAGACTGTGTCTCAAGAGGACAACAAGAGACTGAAAAGAGATTCTGTAAAGGCCCAGGAGGAACTAGAGAGCATGCAGAAGGATTTGGCTGATGCAGAACTCAAGGAAGCTCAGCTAAGCCAACAGCACAATGAGACCACAGGGCAGCTTGCAAAGGTCCAAACGGATCTGGAGGATAACAGGAGTCTCCTCAGTGCCTTGGAGGAAGCTAAGCAGAAGTCGGTACAGGTGGGTGTGGAACTGGTGTCGATTTGCTGTGAAAGAGAGAGGTATCTGTTAGAGTTGACTGCCACAACTTCAGAGAGGAACCAGCTTCAGGAAACGATTCACAGCAAAGTCTGCGCAAGCCGAGAATGTTCAGCACCTCCAAGTAGAGTTGCAATCTATTACTGAGGAGAGAGAGCAAATGAAGAGAGACATGGAAGAAAATATGGAACGGATGATCGAAACTCAAGAAGAACTGAGAGCAGCTCTCCAGACGTCACAAGTGCAACAGGACATAATTCTTCAATTGAAAGATTAAAAAGCTCAGCTGGAGTCCAGACTGTGGGATCCACCCGGGATCAGTCTTGTCGTGAATCTGCAAATTCAAGTGAAGCAGCTTAAAGAGGATCTGCAGTCTTCATGTCCAGCTGAGGACGCCACCCAGCCTTCCTGTGTAGCTGAGGATGCCGCTCCACCTTTCTCGTCAGCTGAGATCGTCGCTCAGCCTTCAGGTTCAGCTGAGGTTGTCGCTCAGCCTTCCTGCTCAGCTGAGGCCGTCGCTCTGCCTTCCTGTCCTGCTGAGATGGTCGCTCAGTCTTCCTGCTCAGCTGAGGACTTTGCTCAGCCTTCTTGTGCAATCGAGGACATCACTTTTCTCTCCTATTCTGCTCGGAGTGTCGTGCTGCTTTACTGCTCTGTCATGTGCACCCCTCAGCATTTTTGTTTTTCCAGGACTGCTGCACGGTCCCCTGGCTCTGCCTCGGACATTCTGCCCAGGGGGCCGGGACCACCAATGGGGTGGGTGGGGGGGTGGGTGGGGGGTGTTTCATGGCGCTCTGGGAGTAGCACCTTTTGGGGGGGGTTCTGTCAGGATTCCCCCTGGAAGCAGAGTGCAGTGCGCATGCCCACTGCACCTGCTCTTTCCCGAGCGGACTTTATTAACACTTCAACACGTGGACGTTGTTTATGTTCCTGTCATGTTTCCTCCCCATGTCTGACATTGGCTAGCTGTCCCGTGTATCCGCATTACTCTCAGCTGTTAGCCTTTACAACGCTAATTCAGCGTGCCCATATACCGCGCGCCATGCAGCACACGGCGCGGAATATTCATTGTGCAATTGATTTTGATTGTGTTTAGATAACTTTCACAGCCTTACGATAGTGCTTCATAGTCCTTGTCCATGTCACGTTTTCATGTTAAGTCTCATGTTTCATTTTGTTCACGTTAGTTTTGTTTATGCTGGTTTATCCGATACCAGATCATAGTTTATGTTTCATGTTTCCTGCTTAGTGTACCGGTTTTCTTGTGACCTCGACATCGCATACTGCCTCGCCCTGTTTGACTCTGTTTGCTGATCACCTGATTCTTTGCCTGTTTTTCGATTACTCTGTCTGGATTACGTTTTTTGGAAATACAGCTGATCTCTCTTTTAGTAAAAACAGTTCATCTGCATTTGCGTCCAGCCATATCTCTCCGCCGCCACGACTCGTGACAGTAATAGAACCTACTCATAATGGTGGTCACACTCTTGACCTGATACTAACATATGAATTAAATATAGAAAAATTGTAATTTTTCCACAGTCTGAAGTTGTCTCAGATTATTATCGTATCGATCATAATATTTGCACCTCGCCTCGCAACGAAAAATGTATTTTCATGTCACCTACTGCACAGAGATTCATCAATAACCTCCCAAAGACATCAATTAGATTTGGATCACTGTCTATAATGATCAAACGCATACCTTAAAACAGACCACTCGACAATAAGAACGTAAATGGTGTCAAACCAAATTGGTAGTATTTCAAACAGCATGGAAAGAGAGCCTACTGAACTATAGAAAATCTCTTAGTGATGCTAGAAAAGTCTATCTCTCCACCTTAATAGGAGATAACAAAAACAATTCGAGATTTCTATTCAACACGGTAGCAAAATTAACTACGAATAAAACCACATAAAAAATGTTGATTCTGTATTGATATATTTTGTTGTACTCTGAAAGTGTATGAGAATCAATAAAAAATTGTTATGTTGAGGAATAAAACCACCACAGAAATAGGCACACAATCATTACATAGCAGTGAAGATTTCATGATTTTTTTCATTGGTAAAGTTGAAAATATTAGATGTGAAATTCAGGCTATTAAATTAAACCAGACAGTTTTATAACTAGCCCTGTAAATGATGATATAGCAATATCAGATCAACAATGAGAATGTTTCGCCCCTCAGAGAGTCCAAACTAGCTTCATTAATCTCTTCAGTGAAATCATCAACTTGATCCTTTACAAGATATGAGATATATACGAGATCCTTTACCTACATGTTTCTTTAAACAGATTTGTCCTAAGTAATTGAACCCCTTCTGATGATGATATTACTAAGATAGCCTTCTTTCATCTCAGAAATATTGCTAAGATAAGAACTATATTGTCACTACATGATGCAGAAATTTTAGTTCATGCTTTTGTCACCTCTAGACTAGATTATTGTAATGACTTACTGTCTGTATGTACCAGTACGTGCATAAACAAACTCCAGTTAGTCCAGAATGCAGCCGCTAGAGTCCTAACTACAACCAGAAGATACGACCACGTTGTGGGCCCAGGAAATGAGCTCCAGCCAGTGCTGCTTCCCTGGTAGACATGAAACTAGGATTTGTGATATTGGGATGCGTGCAAGAGTTTGATAAAATTTCCATTCTATGGAGCTAGCCACACAGGAAGGTGGTAGAATGTAGTCATCATGGGTGTCTCACACTACTATGTTGTGTAGATGGGAGAGGGCATCGGCTTTGGTATTCTTGGACCTGGGTCTGAGGTGAACAAGGTGAACTGCAATCTTGAGATGAAGGGGGACCAGTGGACTTGACGAGGTGTCAGACGCTTGGATTTATGGAGATACTAAAGGTTCTTATGGTCTGTGAAAATGGTGAAGGGGTGCATAGCTCCCTCCAGCCAATGTTGCCATTCCTCCACAGCTAGTTTGATTGCCAAGAGTTCTTTGTTCCCCACATAATAGTTTCATTCTGCTGGGAACAATGTCTTGGAGAAGAAAGCCACAGGGTGAAGCTTTGGCTTGTCTCCAAACTCTTTGAGAGGATGGCTCCCACTCCTGTGTCCTAAGCATCTACCTTCATGACAACGGGCTTGGAAGGATCTTGGTGCTTGAGGATGGGAGTAGTGGTGAATTCTTACTTGAGTTGTTTTAGCACTTCTAGGGCGGCTAGAGTCCAGGTTAGCCACTTCGGCTTACCTTCTAGCAAGGACGTTAAGGTGTGTGCTATGGTGCTGAACCGTCTGATAAAACATAGGTTAAAGTAGGTGAAGCTTAGAAATCAATGTAAATCCTTGATAGTTCATGGAGTGGGCAATCCACCACAGCCTGCACCTTGCCTTGGTCCATGGTCACTCCCTCAAGGCTGATGATGTTGCCCAAGAATGAGATGGTGCGCTGATGGAATTCACACTTCTCTACTTTGATGTAGAGCTGATGCTGAATAGTCTTTGTAAGGCCTGATGTACATGGATGACATGTTCCTCAGGGGATTCAGAGATCAAAATGTCGTCGATCTAGGTGATGACACTTCTCCGCAGCAGGTCTTTTAGGATATCATTAATGAGACATTGGAACAGTGAGCCCATATGGCATGACCAGGTACTCATGGTGGCCCGAGGTCGTACTGAAGACCGTTTTCCACTCATCTCCTTCTCGGATACAGACCACGTTGTAAGCACTGCGAAGGTCCAGCTTTGTGAAGATGGTTGCTTATCTTAGTTGTTCGAGGGCTGCAGGCCAAATGACCGAGGATAGCAGTACTTGACAAAACATTGCTTGAAGCCCTGGTAATCTATGCATGGCTTGAGGCCACCTCCATTATTCTCCACAAAAAAGAAACCAACTGAAGCTGGGAAGTAGAGGGTCTGATGTACTGATGTAGAGGGTCTGATGATGTTTGAGTGCCTTCTGAATATATACCTCCATGGCTTGTTGTTTTGTCTGTAAGAGTGAATACACCAGCTTTCGAGCAGGTGGAACATGGATTGGTTAGAACTTTCTACTAATGTGGCTGGCTACAGGATAACTGGATTTGAAGAGAGTGTGCATAGCAGTCCCATATGGCATGAACAGGTACTCATGGTGGCCCGAGGTGGTACCTAAGACCGTTTTCCACTCATCTCCTTCTCGGATACAGACCACGTTGTAAGCACTGCGAAGGTCCAGCTTTGTGAAGATGGTTACTTATCTTAGTTGTTCGAGGGCTGCAGGCCAAATGACCGAGGATAGCAGTACTTGACAAAACATTGCTTGAGGCCCTGGTAATCTATGCATGGCTTGGGCCACCTCCATTATTCTCCACAAAAAAGAAACCAGCTGAAGCTGTGAAGTAGAGGGTCTGATGTACTGATGTAGAGGGTCTGATGATGTTTGAGTGCCTTCTGAATATATTCCTCCATGGCTTGTTGTTTTGTCTGTAAGAGTGAATACACCAGCTTCCGAACGGGTGGAACATGGATTGGTTAGGACTTTCTACTGATGTGGCTGCCAGCAGGATAACTGGATTTGAAGAGAGTGTGCATGGCAGTAAGGTGTGATTTCTTTGTCGGGCCATGAAATACGAAATACGAAGATTGTGTAGCTCCAACCATGAGAGACCTAGGATGATGGGATGTCTGGCAGAAATGGTGAGAACGATGGTTTCTTTATGGAGTGTGCTGATCTGGAGGGAGAGGGGGTCTGTATAGTGTGAGATGATCCCTCCCCCAATTGGAGTGCCATCAATGGCTTGAATCTTACATGGCTACAGTAAGGGACAAACAGGGACATTGAACTGGTTCACGATGTCTTGATCGATGAAGTTCCCTGCTACTCCGGAGTCAATCATTGCTGCGAGAACAGAAGACACCCTGAGTATTCAACTATAACTGGTAGAACGAAGGCTCGTTGAGAGAGTAACTGGGATGGACTCACCCCTTGGGTGTGAGGTCTGGGGTCCTTGCTCTCCCCGGTGTCCTGACTATACTTGAGAGGGCTGTGAAACTCTCGACGGCATCTCTCTCTCTCTCTCTCTCTCTCTCTCTCTATCTCTCTCTATCTATCTCTCTCTCTCTCTTTCGAGAGAGAGAGAGAGAGAGAGGTGTTGGTGGTGTTCGCCCATGGGCCTCAGAGAAATGAGGTTGCAAATGAGCGTATACTTCGCAAAGACATTGTGTTCAAACAGTCTCTATATAGTGTGGAGTGAGTGAGTGTGTGTGTGTGTGTGTGTGTGTGTGTGTGTGTGTGTGTGTGGAAAGTGTAGTCCTCTTCGGCCATGTTTCTAGTTGGTGGTGGATTCTGGGAAGTGGAGTTGCTGGTTTGCTGTGATATGTCATTCACACTAAACTTCCGAAATATATGTTTAGATGGAGTTTGTTTTAAGCCTACCACCCTCCATCTTTTTGCATCTGTAGATTTCTTTTAAATTAACGAAATACAGTGCCTTGCGAAAGTATTCGGCCCCCTTGAACTGTTCGACCTTTTGCCACATTTCAGGCCTCAAACATAAAGATATAAAACTGTAATTTTTTGTGAAGAATCAACAACAGGTGGGACACAATCATGAAGTGGAACGAAATTTATTGGATATCTAAAAATTTTTCAACAAATAAAAAACTGAAAAATTGGGCGAGCAAAATTATTCAGCCCCTTAACTTTCAGTGCAGCAAACTCTCTCCGGAAGTTCAGTGAGGATCTCTGAATGATCCAATGTTGACCTAAATGTCTAATATTGATAAATAGAATCCACCTATTCAATAAAATATCCAATAAATTTTGTTCCACTTCATGATTGTGTCCGACCTGTTGTTGATTCTTCACAAAAAAATTACAGTTTTATATCTTTATGTTTGAGGCCTGAAATGTGGCAAATGTCAAATGTCGAACAGTTCAAGGGGGCCGAATACTTTCGCAAGGCACTGTAAGCTAATCTGCATATTTAAGCATAACATTTTAGGGGAAAAGACTCTTGATGTAACTGGGGTAGTTCTGTTGTGACATGCTTTATTTTTTTGTTGTTGCAAATGTATGCAATTATTGCATTTTAATTAGTTAATGGCTAATGTGCAGATCAATGTGGTGATTGTGGTGACATTATTAGACCCAAATTTACTGTATTCACTTGTAGTGTATCCATTAAGTACAGTACATTAGACTGTATGGCCATGATATATTGTCTCAGCTAAACTTTATCTAACTTACTACATTAGCTAGTACAGCTATGTTTCTCATAAATCATGCATGTTAACAAGACACAGTTTAACTATATTTGTCTTTTGGCTTTTGGCTAATTAAGTCGAGGCACTGGTAGCGTAGTCTTTTGTTCATCACCACTCACCTCCACACAAGCCAAGAAAAACACAATTGGGATAGGAGGTGGGAGGGGCTGCTGCCTGCCTGTCTGTCTGTGTCTGACATGACAATGTGTGCTGCACTGCTGTGCGGTGATGCGGAGGGAAGGAGAGAGGGGAGAGGAAGGAGAGAGAGAGTGAGAGAGAGGGAGGGGAGAGAGAGGGAGAGAGAGCATGCAGTAAAAGTCTGGAAAAGCCTCACAAAAGAAGAAACCAACAATTTGGTGATGTCAGTGAGTCACAGGCTTGATGCAGTTATTGCAAGGACTGTATTTGTAGTTGTGTGCTCTCATATACATTATATTTCTAATAAATTAGTTCAGTTTCATGTTTGTGCCAGTTTTTCATACAATCAAGCATCCCACATTATTCCCACCCCTACCACTCACACACACACACCCTACACAGTGGTGGGATCATTGACACCTTTAATGAGTCAACGTATCGTCAAAGTGCTAAAGTGTGATATTAACATGCTCTGAGAAAAGAGGAAAAAGAAATGAGTGGGTACCAAATATGCATGTAAAAGAAAAATGCTGCTGTCTTATAATTATTAAACATGCACCAATATTTTCAGGTGGTATAAATAAGCTGATGTTTGTTCAAGAGCACAAAAATCTCTATAAAATGAGACTTTTAAATTGATAGTGTAGGTTTATACGATAAATTTATATGATAATTTATATGCTAAATTTCCACCTTGAGATTCAGGGATTGATAGGACAGGATCTTGGACTGCTTTCTGATCCACCTTAGTTCATTTATACCTTTTGTCAGCCTCACATGGGGAGAAATGGTAAACTGACAAACCAGGCTGACTAATAGTAGTAGTTCTGGGTGATTAGAGATAATGTTGGACATGTCTAAGATACTGTAGATGCCTTCATAAAAGTATTGACTATCAGGACCTAACACAGGGACCACCCTTCAAAAAGCCTGGAATGTAATGATATATTGTTTGTTTATGAGACTCTACCTTCCTAAAGGTTCCTAAATGGTATAAGATAATGAAGATATTTTTAACATTGGGTAGTTACAATTATTATAAAAATAATAATAAAAAAAATTACAATTATACAAAAAGCTATGACTGAGTGACAATGCTGTTGTTCTGTTGAGAGCAGTTTAACTGAAGATGATTTGTGCAGAGACCAGTATAATATCAAAGGCTGCTCTCTTGTAGTGTGTAACAGAAGGCCAGTCCTTCAGTGATATCATACAATATCACTGATGGGTAAGAACCAAAAATTATAGGGTTTGGTGGTTTGAACAGAAAAACAGAGGGTAAGAGAGATACTAGAGGACAGGTCTGTGTTATTGTAAATGCATCTTACACACACACACACACACACACACACACACACACACACACACACACACACACACACACACAATCAGTACTTGCCTTACACTATGTTGCCTGCTGGAATCGTTAAAACTCTGTCCTTGGTAATTGATGAGTATTCTAGTGCTTGGCTGCTGAATGTTGGAGACTTTAATTATATTCTGCTGTTGGGTGAATGCTGGGCTTTTGTACTGTTGAAGTGCATTGTTACTGCAGTGCAATATGTGCTTGTTTGATTCTAGTAATTTAAAACAAACAGGTTAGTTCATTTGTCATTCAAAGCAGAGTAGGATATTAGACATAATTTTTATGATTTATAATTTACAGTGCCTTGCGAAAGTATTCGGCCCCCTTCAACTGTTCGACCTTTTGCCACGTTTCAGGCCTCAAA